>AUXN01000359.1:0-12873 GCA_000482125.1 Strigomonas galati
TTTTTTGGTTTACATCCATCTTTTGCCTTTTTCGTTTGTGTGTTGTGCATCCCTATATTTATCTATCACACTCTTTCTCTTTCTTTTATTATAATAATTACAATTAATAATCTAATATAATCGCACCAACACTAAAATTCTCATTAAGTACAACACCAACAACAAGAAGAAGAGGTAAATAGCATGGCTGAGCGTGTTGGGTTTCTCTACGTGTCTTCGGATAAGGAGCTGCCACCGAATAGTCAAAAACTTTTAGAGCGCTACATCAACGGTGATGGCGTTATCGTCGGTTGGGGCTTGTGCCGCGACGGTGAGCTTGGCACAGGCAGCCGCTACAACCTCGTGACGCCGTTCATGATTGGCGGCCACGACAAGCCGATGCGCATGGCGTGCTCTAGTCTCTCCTCGTGCTGGCTCGGCATCCGCAACGTAGTGATGACGATGGGCAGTGGTATGTGGGGCGAGCTGGCCGTCGGCAACCCGCGCTTTTGTCCGCGTGTCGTCGCCAACGAGATGAACATGCCCATCTGCCCTGGGCAGATCGAGGTGCCGCCCTTCGCGGCCTCGCAGGGGGACGTCGTCATCGATGTGGTGGGCGGCTTCTCCTACTTCACGTGCGTCTCGCTGAAGGGCGCCGTGTACGCGTGGGGTGCGAATAACTACGCGCAGTGCCACCCGGACTTCCTGCGCAACGCGTGCTGCGGCTTTGCGCAGCCCCGCACCATCCCGAACGAAGTGGTGGTGCAGGTCGCCTGCGCCAACTTCGCCGTCGTCGCGCGCACCATGTCGGGCGCCGTCTACGGGTGGGGTCTCTCCTTGCTGCTCGGCGACGAGAAGGACATTGAAAAGGGGCTCGCCAGCCGCGAGCTCCAGCTTGAGACGGTGCAGGCCGTGCCGGACCGCAAGGTGGTGCCCGACGCGGTCGAGATCACCTTCTTCAAGGGTAAGTCCATCAGCCTGGTGCGGGCCGGCCCGTGGCACTTTGCGGCCATCACAAAGGAGGGCCGTGTGTACACGTGGGGCCTCGGCAACAACGGCCGCCTTGGCCACGGCGACGAGAGCGACCAGACCACGCCCAAGCTGGTGGAGGCGCTGCAGCGCAAGAAGGTGATCGAGGTCGCGTGCGGCAGCTTTCACACGGTGTTCGTGACGGCCGACGGTGAGGCCTACGCGTGCGGCGACAACCAAGGCGCGCAGTGTGGCGTCGTCGGCGAGTTCAACGTGCTGAAGCCGGTGGAGCTGAAGGTGACGGCAGGCCGCAAGGTGATCCACGCCGGCTGCGGCCGCCACCACACGCTGCTCCTCCTCGAGACGGGCGAGTTCGTCGCCTACGGCTCTGGCATCGGTCTGGGTGTTGGCGTCGGCTATGGCCTGCGCATGGTGCGCTGCCAGCCCGTGATGGAGAACTACACGTCGCTGTGGCTCTCGAGCGGGGCGACGCACAACTTCGCCCTGACCATCCCCAAGGCGACCACCATGCTGGTGCTCGGCGTGCCGCACCGCGGTGTGCCGTCCGCGGTGACCTCTGTAGGCCTCAAGGAGGGCATTCTCTCCTGTGGCATCGGCTCCGGCTTCACGCTCATGATCAGCCGCCGTGGTAGCTGCTACGCCTTCGGCGTGGGCGGCTGGGGCCAGCTCGGCTACGAGACGTCCGTCGCGAAGGACTTCACGCCAGACCGCGTGCCCGTTGTGCCGCACGCAACTCGCCTTGCCTACTTCTCGCGCACGGTCGTCACCTACGTGGCGGCCGGCTTCTCCTTCTCGATGGCCATCATCGAAGGCGAGCGTGTCTACGCGTGGGGCAACAATAGCTACGGCCAGTGCGGCATCGGCGTCGACCCCAAAAAGTTCAAGCGCATTCCGCAGCCGCGCGAGATTGAGTGGCTGTGCGACAAGGAGATCGTGCAGGTGGCGTGCGGCAGCTACTTCGCACTCGCGATGAGCAGCAACGGCGATGTGTACAGCTGGGGCGCCATCGAGTGCTGCGGTGTCGGCCTCGAGCCCTCGAAGGACGTCCTGCCTGAGACAATGCTCATGCGGGACGTCGGCGCCGAAAGCCAGGGCGTCGTCCTCTCGCCCGTGAAGATCCCTGGGCTGAGCAACATTATCCAGATTGCGACCGGCGGGTGGCACGCGCTCGCGCTCAACCCCGTCGGCGAGATATTCGCGTGGGGCGTCGGCGCGGGCGGCCGTCTCGGCCTTGGCAACTCCAACTCCCAGTACACACCCATGCGCATTAACCTGAACGCCTTTGTTACGCGCATCGGCGCCGGCTGCTACACGAGCTTTGCCATCGACGACGATGCCAAGCTGTACGTGTGGGGCGTCAACGACAAGAACCAGCTGGGGGCGCCCGGCAAGGTGAACACGCCGACGATGGTGCTCTCCAACGTGCGCGACGCGTGCGTGAGCAAGTCCTTCACTCTCGCCCTCACTTACGCGGGCACCTTCCACATGGCCGGCACGATGGAGTTCGACTCGGGTGCCTGCGTCAGCAACGGCTTCCACG
The DNA here is from genome assembly GCA_000482125.1 of Strigomonas galati. Classification (NCBI taxonomy): domain Eukaryota; phylum Euglenozoa; class Kinetoplastea; order Trypanosomatida; family Trypanosomatidae; genus Strigomonas; species Strigomonas galati. Next base: position 2,510 of record AUXN01000359.1, read on the forward strand.
ACGTGGCGAACCTGCCGGAGCGGCTGCAGCCTACCAACCTCAAGTCGGAGAACTTCAAGGGCGTGAAGCTGTTCGCAGGACAGGACCACGCGATCATTTTGTTAGAAAAGGACACGCCACCGGCGGACATGATCAGCGATGTGGCGGCGTCGCTGCGCCGGCAGCCGGAGGCGAGTATTGTGGCGTACGCGAACAAGAGTTAGGCGAAACTACAATGCACCGTGAAATGCAATGCGCGTGTGATATAGACACGAAAAAAAAAAAAGAAAGAAGAAAAAAAAGAAACATCGACAAAGCATAGTCTAGATGAGAGGTAGAGAAGTGATAACATAAAACGAGAGAGGATACCGAACTAGCAGAAGTATTGATTTCCCTTTATTATGATTATCATTTTCTCTCTTCTTGTTCCTGTTCCACACACACACGCACACACACACACACACACACTGTTCTTCTTTTCTTTGCATTTATATAATTGTGATATGATGTACAATGACCGATTGATATTATTATTATTTTTTTTCTACCTTTCGTTTTTATTACCATTATTTTTTTTCCCTTCTACTTTTTTGTTTCTTCTCCTTTTTTTTTTTAATTTATTTAAACGATTACTGTTTTTGTTTTTATCACATGCAGTGTTCTGCAGGATGCTGGATAATAAATATATATATATATATGAAGGACAATAAATATGCTCACGTACAGACAGACGTGATTCTTTCTTTTCTTTTTTATTATTATCTTTGAATTGAAAACCTTCGTAAATTGATGTGCCCTTTTTGAAAAAAAAAAGTTAATAAATACACACATATATATAACTAATTTCCTGACGGAAACAACTCCAACAACAACAGTGAGTGATCTATATACCTCGTATACACTCACACATACCAAATACATTGAACGTGAATGTGCTTTTACTCTTGTAGTCTGATGAATAAAATGGCAACAATTGTGCTACTTTCCTCCTTCTCTTTTTCTTCTTGTTCTCTACGCAGAAGTGTAACTAAAGCTTTTCTTTAGAACTCATCGTTTATTTTTTTATTTTTCATCTCACAAGGTATCCAACACCACCAACAACAACAACAAAAAAAAACAATATATACATTTTAACAGAAGAATTGGGTGTACTTATATACACATACACATATACATACACATACGTATACATTGCTAGTAAATGTCCACGGAGAGCGGCAACGAGCTGAAGCCGTTGGTAGAGCTTTCCAACTATTTATCCACTTCGAGTAGAACACTCAAAAATCAGAGCGCGGCCACGTCGGACGCGAATGAAGAGCGCACGTTGGTGCTCTTTGCGATCGACACTCTACAACAACAGACCGACAAGTGTGAGAAGGACCTCGCGGACCGCCTCGGTACCCTCAAACACCATGTGCTTCAGATGGCGGAGGAGAACCGACAGGCAGAATGGCTACCCGAACGTTACCGCCACAGTGCTTCCGCGGGTAACATCGCTGGCTCCCCCTCGCACGGTCCGGCTTCAGTGACGGACTATCCTGGCTCTGCCCCCCGAGGCTCGTTTGGTGGCACAGCCGCACCATCGTCCCCTCCCGCGAAGAGCCCGCCAAGCCAGGCGGCCCGCTCGCCGTTGGTGCTGCCGGCGACACCCAACCTGGCGAGCACTTTACACGGCACCCCGTTTGCACACAGCATGCGCCCCTTCACTTCTGCAGGCCCGCCGACGTCGGGTGCCATCGATAGCGAGGTGAAGGCCTTTTTGCAGCATTACGTCAACTGGAAAGGGGTGGGCGGCACCAGCAGCAGCAATGGTGGTGGTGGTGGGGTCGACACCTCGCCGATACCAAAAGAAGAGCAACTCGCCACGGAGCCGCCGCTGCCTCCGCCATCGTGCCTTCTGCGGGACACGGTAGATGACTTTGTGCTGCAGAAGCTGCTCAGCGACGGCATCGCCTTGGACGAGGACATGATGGAGGACTTTGGGCTGGATGAGACAGCGCGGCATGCAGTGGCGACCGATGTTGTGCTGCGCGTCAAGGAGGAGGTGCGGCGAGGGGTGCACCTCGGCCGAAGAGGCATGTCTTCCGACAATGGCAGCGCACCCCACCTCGCCGCTGACTGGTGGGAGCGGCTCCAGCCGCAGGAGCTCTGCGGCACTATGCTGAGCCACACCTTTCCACACACCTACGTGTGGCTGCGGGCCTTGACCGCTCCGTCTCGCTCGCCGTCGCCGGCATTAGCACCAGCAACGACCATTGTGGCAGCTGACGTGTCGGGAGGAAGCTACGAGTACGAAGGAGCGGTCGACGACGGGCCTCAAGGAGCTGTTGCTGCTGCTGCTGTGGAAGCGACGACGCTGCCGTGGGGCGACGGTACCGACATGACAGCCTCCGCTCCTGTGATCGGCACAGAGGGATCTTTCTACACCTACTCGGACGGCACTGAGGACGCTACGGAGACGGAGCAGCAGAACCATCAGGAAACGACCCAGGAGTCGGTCGGGGCGGAGCTGATGGCCGGCACCAATCCGACCGAGAGCACGGCAGAGGACGCAGCCGAGGGGAGCCTGCTGGCCTCGCTCGAGTCTGTCCCCTTCTCCACCCCTTCCGCCGGCTCCGCGTACCACACGCCCACCGAGGGTGGGCAAGAGGACTCGCTCGCCGAGTACAGCCTGGAGGGCATCGTGGGCATGCCGCCGGCGGAGAGCATCCGCGCGGCTGTGAATGAGACCCGAGCAGCCTACCACAACTTGAACACGGTGCCGGAGGCACCAGAGGCGGATGCAGCACAGGAGGCGATGCAATACCAAGTGAACCCGCTAGAGATCATCAAATGCCGCGCGGCGCTACTGGAGAGCGACCTCACCTTTTTGTGCGTGCTGCAGGAGCTCTCCTACATTCTGGAAGAGGCACAGCACAACAAGAAGGATCACGGGTACCTCGTTATGCGAACCTTCGCCTTCTTGGAAAAGCTCCAGCAAGATCCTGCCTACGACCGCTACCACAGCTTCTTGTCGGGGCGTGCTACGGATGCTGCCTTGCTCAGCCACAAGGCGGTGCTGACCGCGGCAGGTTACATGCCCATGTTGCTACCCCCGCCTGTCACAGCGGATGGTGGTGGTAACGCGGACGTGGAGCGTTTTGTGCTGACCGTGGCACCCATGCTTGAGTTGTGGCATGGAGAGGGCACCACGGCGTCCTCTTCCTCGTACGCGCCCCTCAAACGGGGTGTCGCGCCGCAGTCACCGCGTAAAGGACCGTCGACAGCGGCCGAGGGGGCTGCTGCTGCACCCATTCTGTCGCCGGAGGTGGCTCCTTTTGTTTTCCTGGAAACCGTCAGCACCGGCTTGCTTGACGCCGTATCGGGACTGAGCGAGGCGGCAAGTCTCTTGCAAGGGGCCAAGGACACCGACAGGGACGACGTGGGTGACGCAGAAACGGTAAAAGAGTTGTGTGAACGTGCCGCGTCGTCACCGCTGCTGTCACGGCTACCATTGTCCGTGGCAAATAGCAAGGACTACATTTCCATGTTTGTCTACCCCCTCAGCCAGCCCATTATCCAGGAGCTGGAGGCGCTGCAGGCACGTGGGCTGCTGCCGATGGACGACATCCACTCAACGTCGGACGAGGACGAGCCCGTCACACCGAGTGAGGAGGGACGGACCTCGCCGTTGAAGCGGCACTTCTCGCTCCCTCCCTCGGCGCTAGACCATTTGGCTGAGGAGGCGGCAGCGGCAGCGGAGGAGGCAGAGAACGAGGAGGAGCACGCGCCGTCTCCCCCGGCGGAGACGCGCTCCCTTCAGGCCCAAGCGGCACGGGCACTCTTCGCGGCGCTCTTCGACATGGGCGCCCCGTCGCCACCGAAGAAGCTCGCGCTGCCCTCCGCGAACACGCGAAGTGCCGCCACACTCGAGATGGCGCACGTCTCGGAGATGCTCACGACGCTGCAGCAGGAGAAGGACCACATGCGGCAAGTGACGTCGCAATGCCTGCGCGCCGCGTGCGTGCCATCGCCCATGTTTCACTCCACCATGTGCTACTGCCCGGTCAGCCGGCGGCGCTGCTATGACCCGCTCGTCTCCGGCGCGGTCACTATCATGGACTCCGAGGAGGCGCTGAAACGCATACGGGCGGTCGCGCCCCCTGACACCTCCGACGCCTTTGTCCAGTATTACAACCAATTCGTCGACCCGGTGCCGTCGCCGCGCTCTGGCAGTCGAGGACGCGCCTCGGAGCAACCACAACGGGTGCACTACATCTCGGCCACAACGACGGCAGGGACGCTATTGCGTGGCCCACGGGAGGAGGGCGCCAAGTCTTCCTCCGCCGCCGCCACCTCTAGCTATCGTGCGACCACCAACTTGCTGCCTGTGCCGGATGTAGAACGCATGGACCGCCTCAATCCACCCCAGTTTCTGCAGTGTGGCCACGTCATCTCGGATCGGACATTGCAAAGTTTACTATCGGTTCCGCGGCGTTCTCGTATACCGGACCATTTCAACACGGTGAGTTGCCCCTATTGCGCGGTAGAGACTCCCTTTGCGTTTATCAAAACCATATCCACGCTCTATTAGGGGGAAAACAACAACAACAGCAACAACAACAACAAAAAAAGAAAAGCAAATATTGGATAGACTGTCTGAGTTGCGCACGCATGCAATGAGTGTGCATGACTTTTGTATTGTTCGGCTTCTTCATATTACATATTATCTTTTTTTCTTCTTCTTTATTGCTTCTGTATTCTCTGGAACTAGCTTTCCGATCGATGTGCTTTATTGCTATGACCACTTTTTTTTTCCCCTTTTCCCGTTTCCCAATTTCTGATTCTAATATTAATATTTTATAATTAGCTTCACCTCTATGTGTATGCACTTTCTTCTCGGGCTTTCAGAACACATTCCTTTCTCTCTCTCTCTTCTTTTTTTTTTTCTTTTTTTTTCTTCTGACTATTGTTCCTCTTCGCTTGTAGTAGTGTCGTCGTGTATGCGCAACATCGATTTGCTTCCACCGCGACAATGACATCCTCACGGTACACAGGGCAGGAGATGGAGCGGTGGTCCATCATTGAGAAGATCTCCATGTTCACCCACGCCGTGTGCCGTATAAGTGATGACAAGAATCGGGGGAGTGCCATCCTCATCGCCCTTCCCTCTGCCGAAAAGATGAAGGCTGACCGCCGTCTGTCGGCACGGCGGCAGCGTTCTGTCCGCTACGCGGATGAGACCGGTGACGATCTCGTCCTGTCGCGACTCGATCGCGGCAACGCTAGTACGCGCGGCGCACGCTGCGCCACCGCTGCGGGAAGTAAACCAGCCGAACACTGCGTGCTCCTGACGACGTCTCAGGTGTTCCCGTGCCGCGAGGCCACCGCGGGGGCGTACGCCACCTTCCTTGAGCAGCCGGTCGCTGGCACCGCTGCGATGCTAGGCCGCACGCCGCAGCCCTTCTCCGTGAAGGTGCGCGGAGACTGCGGCTTCGTGACGTCGCTGTCGGTCAAGGGCCAGGAAGAGGCGCTGAGCCAGATCATGGAGACAAAGAAAAAACGAGAAAGCACAACGTTGCGCTTGGGGGCTGCGGGTGCCAGCCACGAGGAGGCGGAGATGGCCATCATGAACGCGGCGGGCGACCTGCACATTGACGACAGCAGCGATGAAGAGGAGGAGATTGGCTACACCATTACCTACTGCGAGGTCGCCCCTTTGGATGAACCGGCGGATCTTCTGCAGCAGCTCTCTTTCGGCAGCAGCATGGCTGCCTCGGTCCGCTCGGCCTCGCACGTGGAGACCATTGCGCAGCTGAAGAGCAAGCGCAACAAGAAGGACGGGGCACATCTCATACGACCGCTGCCGTTGCCCCTGCTGCTCTCGGAGGTGGCGCCTGTGGCAGTCGGCGATACGCATCTGCTCATCACCCACGTGAATAGCACGGACGACCGGCGGTACCTCCTAAAAGAGGTCGCGGAGGCGGAGGAGGACTACTGCACCTACAAGGTGGAGGGCGGTGCGCAGGACGAGGGCAGCGGTGGTCCTGTCTTCAACGCGAAGGGCGACTTCATTGGCATCCAGCACCAGATGGGCACGCAGAGCATTTGCATGTACAGCACCTCCATTGTGCGACACCTGTTTGACTCGGGTATGCTGGGTTCCTGCCGCACACCGATTTCCGACCTGCCCATCCAGTCCCTCGTCCTCGGGTCCACCAAAGGAGGCTTCGGCAACAAGAGCAGCGGGAGGGCAACGGCGATAGAGGGCGACCAGTTGCTCAACGTGCGGGATGTGGAGCTGATGCGACGTGCTCGCATGAAAGAGGTGCCGCTCCCCCAGCGCGAGGCCAGCTACGAAGAGGTGTACACGGAGTTCTACCACGGCTTTGAGAGTCTGATGCAGATGCTCAAGTCCTTCTCCTACAGCCCGACGCTGGTCAAGACGGTGCTGCAAGAGATTGTCCGACCAGAGCACTTCAGCGAGCTGAATCGCGTCTCTGCTGATGGCGGTGTCGGCTTCATTCTAGAGGTGGTGGACGGCTATCCCCAGGACGAGGGGCTTGTGACGAGCGCGCTGACCGCACTCGGCCGCATTTGCTTGTACGAGGACAACCTGACGAACTTTGTGCAAGTCGACGGCGTGCCGACGGTGATTGAGATCATGAAGGAATACATTCATCAGCCAGTCATCTTGCTGTGGGGCACGTACTGTCTCGTGCAGGTCACCCAGCCGGAGACCCCGTTCCGCAACAAGACGATTGATGTGTTCATTCAGCTGCGCGGGGTCGAGCTGGCGATCGACATTATGCGGAAGCACGGCGGGAGCCAAAACGTGCACATGACGCGCTGGCTAGGGGTGCTCATGAGCAACATCATCACATGTAGGGAGCGGTGCATCACACTGCTCGTGCACGAGGAGCTGCCCGCGCTGCTGCTGGACCAAGTGCAGGACGACGTGAACAACATATCCGTCCTGCAGGGGCTACTGCGGCTGCTACGCAACATTTTGTGGCCGTACCGAGCTGACAGCGCGTTTCTCGTGCGCGCCACCGCCGCCGCCAGTGCAGCAGCAGCGGGTGGCTCCTCGAAGCTCCCTTCTGATGTGGTCAGCCCCAGTGCCCTCCAAGGCGCGCTGGACCGCGACGACCCACAGAAGTGGCGTTTTGTCAACTTGTTCTTCCTCCGCAACTTTCTCTTGGACAACCGAGCCAAGCTGTGGTCCTTTGTGGAGCGAGTGATGGCACAGGCCTCGCAGCAGCGCTACTCGGATGCGGCTGTCAATGTGCTGCACCTCGCCCTCGACATGGCGCACGTACTCCTCTCCTGGTCCGTCGCGCCGTCGTCAGAAAGCCGCACGTCGCTGCTTCACAACTGTGTGGTGATGCAAGAGAGCTACCCGACCGACAAGAAGCTGAATGGCAAGCGTGCCCTTTTTGTGAAGGAGCTGGAGTCTACTACTTGCTTGTAAATTACCATGTACCAAAGTGTCGATTCGTAACACCATATACGGTTGAACTTTTTTTTGTTTTTTTTTTTGTGCCTCCTCGCTTTGCTTGCGTCTATTTACCAAATGCTACTTGCTGTTTGCTATTGCTGCTGCGATTACTCACGTGTACATACTTTTTCTCCCTTCCTCCCTTTTCTTCGCTTGCCCTTTTCTTTGCGTGCGCATAAGAAACTAGTGCGCTCATCATAGGTCCACTCTGCTTTTCCAGGATTTGTATTTTATTATCACTACAAGTACAATTAGTTCATGCACTTTGGATACTCATGCATCGACGTCTCTGCAATGGACTTGTTGGGTGCAGGGTGTTCGCGTCACTGATGATCTCCCGCGCTGCAGCGCGCCCAGCGTTGCCGAGGCGTCAACAGCACCGCAACAAGCGAGTAGACACCAAGCCGGAGAATACGGTAAAGCAGGAGAATACCACACCGAAGAAAGTCATCTTGTCTGTAGACGATACAGAGTATTTGCAAGACTTCTTGGTAGACCTGGCGGAGGCGCTTCACGAGGACGAGCAGGAGGCACTTCATGGCGAGCACCTCGCCGCCCTGGATCCACTGGAGATGACGAAGCCGGTCAAGGAAGAGCTGGCGCATGTGACCCATTCGCAGAAGATGCTGTCCGAGCTCTCCGCGGATGCGCTAGCACTGATGCTCGACGACGAAGAGGAAACGATGACACTACCATCGCCACCCTCCAACCTTGCACCCTCTCCGGTAGCTATGGATGCAGCACAACACCCCACTTCCTGCTCCTCCTCCTCTTCCTTAACTGTCACCGAAGGGCTTCTCCAACGCGTACAAGGCAGCAATGGCCAGCCGTTGGCGGACAAGCTCGTCTTGCTGCTGCAGCTGTGCGCCAACACGGCGGAGCTCCCGCGCGGCTTTCCGCTAGCCTCGCAGGAACTGCTGCACGGCACCGACCTCAAGGCAATCTTGCCGACCGGCAACCTGTCGCGGCTCTACCTGAAGGAGGTGCATCTCACCCACATGGACAGCACAGCCGTCCGCTGGGATGGCGTGACGGCGCGGCGCTGCACGTTCAAGCAAAGCATCTTCTACAAGGCGCACCTCCAGAACTGCACCTTTTATCACTGCAGCTTTGATAGCTGTGTGCTGAAAGGGCTGCGGCTGAGTGGGACAGTGAAGTTTATGGATTGCTCCTTCACCTTCGCCAACTTGGCGCTGCACGCGGACAAAGGTGTCACCGTCCTGTTCAAGAATTGTGACTTTGACTTGGCGGACTTTGCAGGGAGCGCAGGCCTCTGCGTCCCTTCGTTTTTTGTTAATTGTACCAATATCAAAACAGCGGCCTCCTTTCCTCTGCGCGCTCGCTAGTTTTATGAAAAAAAAAAATCGGCAATTCTTTTTGTAGTGCATATTTGTTTCCTCATTTTTTTTTTTTGTATTTCTTGCTGTTGGCTTTCTGTTTTCCTCTCGTGTTTGGTTCTGTTCTCACCTGTTCTTCTTTCCCTTTCCGTGTCTTTCTTTTTTTTTCCCTCATATTGCTAGTTCTACGAGAAGGTATTAAGCTTTCATTTTTTTTTATCGTAACTCTAGGTGCTGCTTTGCTTTCCCTTTTACACTTCGCCGATTACAGTACCTATTGTTGTTTTGCTTCTCATTTTTTTGTTGCACCTTCTTTTTTTTTTTCTCTCTCCTACTCTAATTCACCGTATCTTGCTGAAAAATGGCATCTACCTCCCAGCCACCGACGGCGGCCGCGCGCGGCCCGCGTGAGGACCCGTACCCCCAAATGGAGAAGCAAGTGCAGACCATGCTCAGCGACCTGACGCTCCAGATGCAGCGCTTCCGTGACACCGCCAACCCCACCGTTGTGGCCGAGAATGAGCTGCTGGAGGCGATCGGCAGCTGCGCCGAGGCCGTGGAGGACATGCGCTTTGCTCTAGACACCGCCATGGACCACCCCGAGTCCTTCTCCATCACGACGGAGGAGCTGCAGGCGCGCGCGGAGCGCATACGTGCGTGGGAGCGCGACATGCAGCGGGCGCAGCAGACCGGCGAGAAGGTGCGGGCGGCGCAGCGCAAGCGCGCGCAGGACCAGGACGACGCCGCCAACGCAGACCCCTCGCAGCGCGAGAACAACGAGTTTCTGAAGCAGGAGTTCGCCAACCAGAAGACGATCCAGCAGACGGACGACCAGACGCTGGACCGGCTGTCTAGTGGCATTCATAGGGTCCGCGAGACCGCGATCAACATTAACGAGGAGATGACGACCCAGGAGCACATTATTAACGATATCGACCGGGGCATGACCCGCGTGCAGTCGCGTCTTGATGGCGCCATGAAGAAGGTGGGTATGCTTATTGATAAGACTAGCGACAAGGGCAAACTCATTTGCATTATCGTCCTCTTTATTATTCTCGTTTTGTGTATAGTGTTTGTCATACGATAAGAATGTGAGGTGAAAATACTAAAGGAAAAAGAAGAAGAATAAAAAATTAAAGTAAACATATAAGTGAAGCAAATAAATTATAATTTGTTTTATCCACTACAACTCTCAATATACATATTAGAATCTGTATACGTCTTTTGTCCTACAAAAGGAAAGACGGAAAAGAAACAAGAAGCGTGAAAAAAAAAAGATAAAAATATAGGTTGTTAGAATTTATATTTGTTATTTTTCGGCACTATAGTTTTTTTTTTAAATTGTCAGTTTGCTTGTTGGTTTCTTTTTACCCCTACTGTTGATCTTTGCTCATGAATGCAATTGCCTATTTTATATCACGTACATTTCGACATCTACAGTTGTCATTCGTTTTTTTTGTCTTCTTTTACCCTCTTTGCGCGTGTGCATCTAAAATATAACGACACTAATTGTTATACCTTTTTCGAGTCATCATATACATATCTGTTTACATCTGTGTCAGCATTCCAAA
>AUXN01000360.1:0-12870 GCA_000482125.1 Strigomonas galati
ATTATCATAGACTTCAGATTCTAGTATTTTTTTTTTCTTCTACACACATATACAAATAAGAATAAATATTAATAATAATATTTATATATTACTTTTCCTTTTTTCAGATCAGATTATCAATAAAATAAACAAATAATTATAAAGTAAAAGCTACATATATAGAAAGCCTAAAATAAAAACAATTTTTTTTATTTCAATGTCTTACTTTATCTCTACAAAAAGTAATAAACAGAATAATAATAATAATAATAATAATAATAATAATAATAATAATAATAATCAGAATAAAATTATCAAATTATCTATAACAGAATTACAAACATTAAAGGATAATGAATTATCTTCTTTTTTATTTTCTCTCAGCAGAAATTTAAGGACCGCCCAAATTCAAAATAATAATAACAATCAGAATACTAAAACTATAATTCAAGTGATAAATAATAATAATAATGATAATAATAATATTTCTATTGCAGATTCAGAATTTATAACCGAATTATTACATAATAAAAAATATCAACCAAACAGTTTTATCATTTCGGAAACGACAAAATATTTTATTAGTTCTGTTTTCTGTGATTTACTTCGTTTACATTTACAACAACAACAACAACAACACCAAATTATTCATAATAATAATAATAATAATAATAAAACTACTTCTTTATCTTTATTTAATTTCGAAAAAGAAGAGGACGCACTTTTATTATTTTATGCAATTGTGTATCCATTTTTTCATACCAAACAGAACAATAATTATACTTATCATAATAATGAAAATAATAATAATAATAATAAAAATGATGTTTTTGCTCTAGAATATGTTATCGAACGTTTGTGTGCTTCCGAAGCATTAAAATATATTTTACCACTTTGCTTATCTTTTATTCAAAAACAAAATCAGAATAATAATCAAAACGAAAATATTAATAATAAAATGTTTTTCGAATATGTGTTGTCTCTTTTTGAGGCGATCACATTGTTAGAAAATACAAAACTAAATAATTATAATAACAGTAATAAAAATATGAATAATAATAATGTTATAACAACTGTTAGTATTGAATTATATAAAGTATTAGTGGACGTCATTCGAATTTTATTTTCTGAAAATGAAAAAATTTTTGATAATAATAATAATAAAAATGAATGTCATCATTCCATTTTATCCTTTTTATTAATAATACTAAAAAAACATTCTCTTATTCTTAAACAATTATCACAAACTAATAACAATAATAATTATAATTATATAAATAATAATAATAATAATAATTCAAAAAATGTCAGTTACGATTTTGTGTCCAAATTAATATTAACCGAACGTTTTCATTTAAAAACTTACTTTTCACAATTTATTATCGAAACGTATTTTGAAAAAGGATGGCAATTCGAAAATGAAAAAGAAGAAAAAATATGTCTTCTTTTACACGTCTAATAAAAAAAGAAACAAATACAGATGGAGAAAATAATAATAATAATTATACTAATTAATAATAATAATCATAAAAATGCATTACAATTAATCTCAAAAGGTTTTGAATGTACCATTTTGCTAGCTGAAATCGATTTAGATTTTGTGTTTCCCCTTTTAACATTTCTTTATGAAAATGTTAATCATATTCTTTATAATAATAATAATGAAAATAATAACAATAATAATAGTGAAGAAGAAGAAGAAACAAATACTAATACAAATAATAATAATAATAATAATCAAAAAGAAGATATATTATTATTATATATTAGAGGTCTTTATGCTGTTAGTTTATGTCAATACACGAATTTATTTTCTCAAAGTAATCATAATGAAAATATTAATAATCAGAATAATAATTTATTATTATATAAAAATCATCTTGTACACTTTTTAAATCACATTTTTTGCCTTGGCGAATCTTTCTCCGAAAAGTTATAATAATAATATTAATAATAATAATAATAATAATAATAAAAATAATAAAAAAACAATTTGTGTTTAGTGTAAAAGGAAAAGTTTTAATCAAAACAGAAATTTTGACCGTCGCTACAAAATGTATGAAAATTGCCTTTTCACATTTATATAATAATAATAATAATAATCATAATAATCATAATAATAATGTAACAATAAAAAACAGAGACACATTTTATCATTATTATCATTTATTATTACAACCATTTTTATTTATTAGCTTAACAGATATAAATGTGTTTGTACGTCGTGTAAGTGTCCTTCAGTTTTGTGATTTGTTAAAATCTATTTTAGCAACTTTTTCTCAAAATCTTAACAACAATAATATAAATGCTGTTTTATTAAAAGAGGACGAAGAAGAAAGTGATAATTCGAATAATAATAATATCTTTTATCATTTATTTTTCAACCTCCCCACTTCTGCTACTAATGAAAATGAAAGTGAAGAAGAAAATGAAAATAATAATAATACGAATAAAAGTAAATTAAAACTAAACACACATCATAACATACAAAACGATTTGGCTTTACGTAGTTGCGATAAGAAAATAATAATCCGCGAAATAGCCATTACACAATTTTGTGAGTTGTACAAAATGGCTTTATTTTTTTCTCAACCTAACAATAATAATAATAATAATAATAATAATAATTTTTATAATAATCATATTTATAAATATTTTAAATGGATTCCAAAAGCGGTTTTTAATGCCTTTTCTTTTGAAAATGGTATTTTTATGATAGAAACGCAAATGGATTCTCTTTTTCCTTCCCCACATAATACTGATAATAATAATAATAATAATAATAATAATAATGAAATTAATAAAAATAAAATTAATAATAATACTAATAATAGTAAATATAATCTCAATCCTACGTTGGCCTTATTTGATTTTGAAAAGGAAAGTGAACAAGTAAAACAAACAATTAATAATAATAATAATAATAATAATAATAATAATAATAATAATAATAATAATAACAATACAGAAATAAGTTATGTAGATGGTTGGCTGTCTTTTATAAGAGACTTAACCGATAATAATAATAATGAAAATGAAAATAATAATCTTTATTTTCATCATTTATTATTTATTGCCAATAAAAAACATTATTTACGTGAAACCATTTTTCTTTTATTTTCATTACGAAATGAAGTAAAACAATGTGTTCAAACAAATAATAATAATGAAGAAGAAAATAATAATAATAATAATAATAAAAAGTCTATTTTAATACATCAAATTCATCGATTATTATTATTTTTACAACACATTTCACATTCTGAAAATCAAAATTTTTGGGATGTATTATTTCGCTCTCGTGACGATACTGTTAGTAAATTATTTTTACGTTTATGTCATAGTAATAATAATAATAATAATCAAAATACTACTATAATAATAACAGATTGGTTGTCTGAAAAAGAGTATTTTCTAGAAAAATTAAAAGGAAGAGTACAGAGCGATGCTTATCGTTTTCTTAAAAACGGTTTTATTTCCCATTTATGTTTTCCCTTTTCACAAACGAAACACGTGGAAGCGGTGCTGAAACGTATAAAATTATTATTTAATAATAATAATAATAATAATAATAATATTAGTATTATTAATTTAGATTTATTAAAAGAACTAACGATCCATTTACAATTTATATTAACGTGTGTAGCCACGAGTCCTTCGTTTCTTTCCATTTGTATACCCACAATAGTTTTTATTTTGAAACAATTAACAACAACATTTTCCGAAAATAATATTAAAGATGAAAATGAAAAGGAAAAGGTAAATTACAAAAAGAGAGAAATTATACTTTCTATTTTACATATTATGTACAATTGGTGTTTCTTTGAGAGTGCATTATTAGCTTCGAAAAAACAAAATAATAATAATAATAATAATAATAATACAAATGATATAAATGAAAATGAAGATGAAGAAGAAGAGAACGATAATAATAATAGCGGTTATTATTATTATAGTAATGCTTTACATTATAATAAAGAAGGCACGAAAAAAGAATTCTTCTTGTTATTAGGTCAGTTAAGTTTAGGTCATTATTTAAATCATAATCATAATAATCATAATAATCATAATGAAATAATGATCGAACAAATAACCAAAATAAGTTCTCTTTGCGCCAAAATATTTTTATATAGTTTACTTTTATTTCCAAAATGGCAAACCGAAAAATCCGCTTTTGATAATATAATCGAAACCATAACAAATAAAATACGTTTTGCTGTGTTAAATCAAATGAATAATAAAAACAATAATAACACAACAGAAACCCAAAATAATAAAGGAAAAGCGAAAAAGAAAAATGATGACGATTATAATCGTAATAATAAGAATGATATAAATATTATGTTATTATGCTCTGTACATACATTAAGAGGATTTTTACTAGCCGCACAAGAAGCGCCAGCGCTTGCTGCCTCTTCTTTTTTTCAAAACAAAAGTAATAATAATATGTATCATTATATTCTTTTACAGCTAAAAGAAAAAGTATATTGTTATTTAAAAGACGATTTGAAACAGTTATTTTTGTTAATGTTACGGCCACAGCCACTCCGCTCTACAGAAACACAAACTAATAATAATAATAATAATAATTCTGAATTTCAAAAATTTGAACTTTATATTAAAAATAATAACAAAAGAGATGATAATTTTCCTATTGTGTCAAATGTCTATATAGCACTAGCAAGTGGACTCAGTAAAGTATTAGCCTTGCTTCCTTTGCTGCCAACCACCAACAGTAACAATAATAATAATTTAAAAAATGAACTGTTAGAATTTTTTATTCAATCCTTTTCGATTGTCGCGAAACAATTTAATCTTTACAATAATAATAATAGTAATAGTAATAATAATATAAATATGTATCATGTACGAGGTGCCTGTCAACGCCGTGCATTATTATATTATATTATTTCCAAATTAGTGTTTCTGCCTTCGACGAATATACAAAATGAATTAATTATTTCGTTTTTGTTTTCGGTGGAGGAAAATGACTTTGTACGACATTATGTGCAACGTTGTTTGTTTTATAATATTATGATTCACAATAATAATAATAATAATAATAATATACAAACAAAAAGTAAAAGTGCGGAAACAAACAATAACGCAGCAGCAACAAAAGAAACTAATAATGATAATAAAAATAATAATTTTTATACAGTGTTAACATTAAGTGGTTTTACGGGTGAAGACGATGATTATAAATGTGCTGCCTCTTTACCTTCTTCTCATGGAAATAATAATAATAATACTAATAATACAAAATATGACTATTATAGTTTATTTTTTAGTCCAGCCACAAATAACAGTAACAAAAGTAATAATAATTTATTGTTAAGAGCACAAAGTGATATGCGTTATATTACCTTTTTATTAATGACCGTTATGAAAGAGGAAACGACACATAATCATAATAGTAGTAATAAACAATATTATTATAATGTACTAAAACAAAATTATTTACAACAGATTGCACTCTTGTTGGAAACAAAACGAAGGCAACAACAAACGGAAAATAATAATAATAACAATAATAATAATAATAATCAAAATAGTATTTCTTTTACGTCCCCAAATGCGTTTTATTATTATTTGGAATTAGTCATTCCGTTTCTCATCTTTTTTCTTTCCCATCATCCTTTATTATTTTCACAAACGAATAATAATAATAACAACAATAATAACAACTTAGATGAACAGTGTATGCATGTCCAACGTGTCTTCTTTTTATTATTTGAAACCATTCTATCTCGAAGCAACAGCATTAGTAATGAAAATGAAAACACTACAACTGCTACAAGTAATAATAATCAAAGTTTTAGTTTTATGTTGGCGGTACTGAATCGTATTAAACTATCAAAAGATATTTTATTTCAAAATGAAAATCATAATAATAATAATAATAATAATAATAATATTAATAAAGAAAAAGATAATCAGCACCGTTTGCTAGCCGACATTGCTACGCATGTATTATATAAAGTAATGGAAAACAAAAAGGAAGTATCGACAGACTCTCTAAAGCCTTACACAGACCAAATTCTTTTACCAAACTTTTTTATAAAACTACCACCACAACAAAATAATAATAATAATGTGATAAATCAAAATACTATACTAACGCGACATTTTGCGGAGGAAGCACAGATAACGTTATACCAAAATGCACCATTTCGAATTATATCACAACAACAAACAGGAATTAATAATAATAATAATAGTAAAAGTAATAGCCATGCTGCCTCTCCAGCTGTACAGTCGGAAGAGAGTGAAAGTGAAAGTGAAGAAGAAGAAGAGGAGGAAAAGGAAGAAGAAGAAGAAGAAAATGAAACTGAAAATAATAATAATAATAAGAATGACGACGAAGTATTTATTAGTGAAGCCGAACAGTTTCTTTCTCACACGAATAATAATAATAATAATAATAATATTCCTACAAAGAAAACCAAAACCGAAACAATGGAAACGGTACAACATAACAACACAACAACAACAATAACAACAAAGGCATCTTCACCGTTGTCACCTTCTTTTATTCCAAATAATAATAACAATAATAATAATAATAATAACATTTTTATCATGATTGATACCATTTTGGAAACCATTTTAGGTCACTTGACGAAAAAAGAAATCGCAGCAACAAAATGGAAAGGCATTAAACAACAAGTGACGCAAATCGTTCTTTCTTCTATAACTTCAGATAATAATAATACTTCCTCTTCCTTTTCTTCTTCCTCTTCCTCTTCTCAGAAGAGACAAAGAGAAGAAGAAAAGGAAAAAGAAAAGAAGGAAGAGTTGGAGAAGTTTTATCAGTACGCGAAGCAGAAATTGGGAGAGTTGTACACGAAGGCACCAGCTTAATGCTTTTACTTATTAGTTTTTTTTTTCTTTCTGATTATTACTTTTTAGCTGTGAACTATTATCAGAATTTATTACCTTTTTTTACATTTTCTTTTTTTTTGACAAAACAACAACAGCAACGAAATGTAAAACAAACCAAATCTCATACAAACATACATACAAATATTCACCTATTCATACTTATTATTGAATAGATTGCTTACAGAATAAAATCAACACAGAAACAGAAACATTTAAACATTATCCTTTTTTGCTATTTCGTAAAGAAATACTTTCTATGTGTGATATTTGTTGTTATAACTGCTTCTCTTCAATAACACTCTCTTTTCCTCTTTCTCCCTTCCCTTTCTCAAAAAAAGGTATTTTCAAAGTAATACATATTTTTGTTTTGATTTAGAGTACACAAAATAAAAATAAAAATAAAAATATCAGAAACACAAAATTAATTTCTAGACTTCTTTGTATCTTATTTTTTCTCCCTTTCTTCTTTTCTCTTTGTATATATATACATTAAATAGAAAAAGAAAAAAAAATCTTTGTACATTTTCCAATTCTTTTCCTTTTTTTTAAAAAAAAAACAAGTGTGAATGAAAAAAGCCACTCGTCCTTCTGGAGGAAAGAAGGAGAACACAACAGCAACAACAGCGGCAACAAGCAACAAAGCAACGTTACCGCTTCAAGATAGCAAAATTTACAATAACAATACTAATAATATGAATTCGAAAAAAGCACAAAACGAAAAGTCTTTGCCCGATTTGCCAGTGCAACGACCTTCGATCACGTCCCTTTCTGAAGCAAATCATAATAATAGTACAAGCACTACGCATGTCATTTCCAAAACAAGACCCCTCCATCCTCTTAGTAACAATAATAACAGCAGCATTAATACGAGTACTACTATTAGCAATAATTTGAGAGAAAATGCGAATAACAGTGTTGGTGTGGTTGTCCGTGTGCGTCCACTTACATTAAAAGAAAATGCAGATCCGACCATTTATAACAACATTCAATGCTTGAAGAATTTGGTTGTCATTGGGTCTAACAATACTAATAATACAAATGCTCGAGATGGAAGTTATATGCGTTCTGACGAAAATGATGAGAATGCTAATAGTAATAATAATAATAATGATAACTCTTATAATACTAATAATAATAATAATAAAACCAAAAAAGAAGCCCAACAGTTCAAAGTCGATGACGTCATAGCTCCTCACACGACCCAAGTAGAAGTGTATCAGCGCTGCGGCCGTTATATTATCGAAGGGCTCTTCCAAGGGCTCTCTGGCTGTATAGCGGCCTACGGCGCGACGGGAAGCGGCAAGACGTATACGATGTTCGGACATGAACAGCTAAGTGCGGGCGGTATTATTTATCAAGCGGTGCATGACATTTTCGAAGAGAAGGAGCGTCTGGAAGCAGAAAATAATTATAATAATGATGATAATAATGAAAATATGAATCAAGAGGGAGAAGGAGAAGATCATCATCATGAAGAAGGAGAAAAAGAGGGAAGTGTAAGAATGCCCAAATGTACAAAACGAGTGGTCGTCAAATGTTCTTTTATTGAGATTTATAACGAAGATGTATTCGATTTGCTAGCACCAGCGTACAACAGCAACAGCAACAAAGCAACCACCACCACCAAAACTGAAACCACCACCACTACCACTAAAAATAACAAAACCGAAAAGATGGTAAATGGTCGTATCGCACTTTCCGTGCTTGATCGTGGCAACAGCAACACCACTACAAGTACCACCACTACATCAAATAATAATAATAAAAATGATAACAATAATAACAATGAGCCTCCGTTTTATATTCCTGGCCTCACCTATGTCTATCCCCAGAACGCAGACGAGTTCACGCAATATCTCCGCTCTGGACACACACGCCGCACTACTGCGGCCACGGGCGCCAACGCCACCAGCAGCCGCTCGCACGCGATTATCACCGTCGAAGTGGAAATTTATGAAACCATTGAAAACAATAATATCAACAATGTTAATAAAAATAAAAAGATGACAACGACGACGACAACGTGTACGAAAGCACGCGTGAGGTTCTGTGACTTGGCAGGGTCGGAACGTGCCGCCGCCACCAGCAACACGGGCCTCCGTCTCCGGGAGGGCGGTAATATTAACTGTTCCTTGCTCGCACTAGGCTCTGTAGTACAAGCTCTTGCTAAGCAACAGCAACAAAAGAAACTAACAACAACTACTACTACTACAAGTAATAATCATAATACTACTAATTTTATTCCGTATCGTGGCAGCAAACTCACGCGTGTGCTACAAGACAGTATTGGCGGCAACAGCCGTACGCTCTTCTTATTCTGTTTGAACCCCTCACAGAAACAACACGAAGAGTGTGTGAACACAATGCTTTTTGCTCTCCAAGCTAAAGATGTACGGGTCGCAGCCAAGCGCAAAACGTACAAGCTGAACCCGAAGGCGGTGGCGGAAGATCAGGCGCTGCTGCTGGAAGATCTGACGGCGCAGCTGCAGGCAGAACGAGAGGCACGGGCTGCTCTGACACAGTTACTGATCGGACAGCATGGTCACAACGAAGCGGAGGTGCGACTGCTGCTGCGGCAGTGCTATTACCATCAAGGTAATAATCATAATAATAATAATTTGAATTATAGTTGTAACAGTTTATCCGTATCGAGGGCGTCCAGCCGGGCACCTACCACGTCGCTGCCACCGCCACCACCGCCACCAGCCACGTTCTTATCTGCTGCCTCCTGTGCTCTGACAGCAACGAACACCAACACACCCAACACAACGACAAACGCATTAACCTCTTCTAGCCCTACACAGGAAGGCACAAACACAAATCTCACTATCAGTGGCCCTCTGATGCATTTTGACGCCTGCAGTACCAGTTTGGAGCTCGGCTCCCCGAGCCGCAGCACCAAACATAATTATCAGAATAAACACAACATGCACGAGAACAGCCCCATACCAGACACGATCACAACAGCAACAACGATGACGATGGGCACGATGGTCAGCAGCTGTAGTGGCAGCCGCGGTCTTGTCCCTGTGCTGTCGCCTGTCAGTACCTGCACGACCTTTCCTTCTTGTTCGGACATGACGCCTAATGCGCATTTGAACAGTGCCGGCGCTGGTGGTGGCGCGCTGGCGTCGCAGCTACGTCTGCATACCACATTAAATAATAATAATAATAATAATAATGATGCTGCTGGTGCTGGCCGTGGACCAAGTCAACGCGCGACCGCACGGCCGTCTCTCTTTGAAGAAATGTATCCGGTTTTTAGTATTAATAGTAATAATAATAATAATATTACAAATAGCATCACGAGTACGGCGGCAACCAGTACGACTATTCATACGTATAACAACAGTACTACCACAACAAATAATAATAATAATAATAATAATAACAATAACAATAACAGCTGCAGTACAAGGGCTGGAGATGAGCTCACAATCAGTGCAAACCGTCTCCACGCCCTGCAGCAGCAGTTTCAACAATACACAACAGAAAAGGAGTCCATTTATCATGAACTGCGTGACCGCGAAGAACAAAAACGAAACCGCGAAATGGAACTCCGAGAGATGAAGCTAAAACTGATTCGCTTTTTGGCGACGGAGGAGATGGCAGCGGAAAATGATCGACATCAGGACGGAGATGAGTACTATTCTCAAAATGCACAACAACAACAACAAGATGACGCAACAGCAGCAACAAGAGGTGTAAATCATAAATTAGTCTTAGAAGACGAAACAAGCACAACTGTTAGTAATGTTGGTAGCACTGGCTACGTGACGAGCGGCGGTGTGCCGATTGTATCGGTAGGCGTTGCTGGACTCCAGAGTACTATTGCGAAGCTAGAAAAACAACTCGAACAAGAAGCACAACAGCTGCACACGGATGAAGAGCGCTCGAACGCGATTGATAAAGAAATCGCAGCGTTGCAGGAAAGTCTCGTCGGCGAAAAGCAAAATGGCATCTTGGAACTGTTACTCGATAACACCAAATTAAAATATAACTGCACAGAAGCGGAGTGCTTGGCCGCACATTATCACCAACAGTGTCGGCTCTTAGAGAAGAAGAATGATGAATACGTAAACACGATGGAAATTATGACACGAGCGCTGCGACGTCTGTTATCGTTTACCGAATATCTTTCTACCGCTCTCCTCACAGAACAGCAACAGCAACAAAGCGACGACAGCAGTAGCTCTCCCACTAGTAATAGTGGTGCTAGCGCTGCTGCAGCTGCTGCGGCCAAGTACGATAGTCATATGATTTGGCTAAATGAACTCTGTAGTAGTATTCCCAATGTTAGTGTGGACGAGGCCCATATGGCGCTTGCACTATCAAACGTACCAGACACCCCCACCGCTACACTTGTAGAGCGGTTTCGTCATTCCCTCCTGCGCAACAAAAATGATCGCCAGCTAGCATTGCAGCGTGCCTTTTCTTCTTCCAGTTATCTTACTAACAACAACAACAATAATAATAATAATAGTATTAGTGTTGGGGCTTCGTTTAGTACGAATAATAGTAAGTCCAACATGAGCGCGATGCCGCCATTAGCACCACAGTCTTTTACAGGAGGCTTACCAAATAATAATAATAATAATAATAATAATAATAATAGTGTATCGAATGGTATGTACAACTTTCTGCCTCCGCCACCATCGCTGCCTTCGAATACGGTATCATTATTACCTTTACCAATCCTAGTAGAAGAGGAAAAGGAAAAGGACACGGAGAAGAAGAAGAAGGAAGAGGATACAGTTGTTGATAATAATAATAATAGTAACAGCAGTCC
Source organism: Strigomonas galati (assembly GCA_000482125.1). Classification (NCBI taxonomy): domain Eukaryota; phylum Euglenozoa; class Kinetoplastea; order Trypanosomatida; family Trypanosomatidae; genus Strigomonas; species Strigomonas galati. The sequence goes on from AUXN01000360.1 coordinate 11,654, forward strand.
TCTACGTCGTGGCCGACCGTACCAAAAAACGAAATCGTTCACACGTACGTACAGCACCACCGGACTCTCCGCCAACCCTTCTTCTTCTAGCATGCTAAAGACACACACCACTACAGTAGCAGGCAATAAAACTAATAATGCCACCCATAATAAGAGTGAAAGGAAGAAGACGGTGATGGTGAAGCGAAAGAAGAAAGCAAGTGCTATCCCTGCTACTGTTGCAACAACAACAACAACAACAACAACAACAACTGCTGCTGCTACCAAGACACCACCGTCACAAGCACTAACAACCACTCCTACAACAACAACAACAACAACAACAACAACAACAACTTCTACGAACACACGCCGAGGCTCTGCCAATATTGCCAGTCCCAAACGCGTGCCACTACGCGAGCACCAAAACAACAGCAATCACAACTCTCCACCACCTGCTAGTAAATCGAATAACAGTAATAATGCTGCAGCGACCCCACAACGTGCCTTCACACGTACACAATCAGCGGGCGCGGCCGGTACCCCTGCTGCGAAGCTAATGCTAGTAGCGCCGTCCTCCGTCACTAACACCCCATCTCCAGGCAGGAAACCATCTACTACAACTACTACAACAACGAATAGGAAATCACCGGCGGCAAAGGGAAATTTTAAACGTTCACAGACGGCTTCGAGTTTGAAAGAGGAGGAGCAAAAACGAAAAGATAAGGCCGCTATTGCTGCTATTGTAAATCATACAGACCTTAATAATAATAATAGTAATAGTAATAGTAATGAGAATAGCGTGGTTAATAATAATAAGTTTACCAGACGTCATAGCTCGGCTGAGTTTTTAATTCAGGCAAATAAAAAATGGGAGGAATTACAATTACTGAATCATTCCCCTTTGCAAGAGCGCTCTGGCACCCGCCATCACAGCGTTCTTAGTACCAACAGCAACAATAACGTTAATAATCAAAATGGCAAAGAACAACAACCATTACTACCACTACAAACAACAACAACAACAACAACAACAATTAAAACAGAAAAGCATCTCCACGGAAGACGTTTACACGTTCACAGACCGCCTCTGCGCTACCCGATAACGTTTCCTCCTCAACAGCTGTGTTAAAAACAGAACTGAACACTGCTTTTGCATTGACCAAAACAAATCAGAATCATAGCGATGGCGAGAACACAATCCGCTTAACATGAATAATAATAATAATAATAATGAT
>AUXN01000361.1:0-12869 GCA_000482125.1 Strigomonas galati
CCGCTGTCAACAAGAACGCAACCAATATACTAAGTTAAAGTGAAAGTAACTTACTTTTAGCCGTTTCGTATGAGAACATCATAATGGCACCTGAAGGTGCAGTGTACATAATGCGTGGTATAACTCCGGAAAATATACCAGACATTCCTCTCCTTAAAAGCACGTACTTCCACGCCGAGGCGAATGTCTGTGAATGCCCCAATTGAATAATCGTTTTGACATTATCCATCGGGAAGGAGACAACTGAAGCCGCGCCGCCAGCAAAAAAGCCAGCAATAAGAAACTCTCTCGACATTTCGTTTCCGTAATCGCGGGATGTGCCATCATGCATCTTGCGCATAAGCAACTCGTACACTAGCCAGTAGGTGGCATAATGAGGTATGTTCATACAAAACGTCGTGGGTAATGAAACGAACAGGGAATGTATTCCTTCGCTTCGAACTACGGACAGCGCACAATTTACGGAGTTGGAAAACCGTTTTCCTGAATCCATTTGCATTCTCTGTTTTACTACGTCGAACGGGGTGCTTACCGTGTCGTGCGCAATAGTCGCTGCGCAAGCGGCAAGTGCGATACCGACTGGGGTGTCACCTGCGAGACGCTTCGTTGCTTCGTAGAATCCAAAGTACGCCCCATGCGCTGGCACTGCGGACACTAAAACAGGAACGCAGCCGCGGTAAAGACTGGTAAAACCGTTCTCATGGAAAATGTGACTGAGCGCCTGCCTTGTATGGCGCACACTGCCACTCTGAACTCTAGTTTTTATTGTGTCAAACGGAAACATCACAAAGTGTTCACAAAAGCCTGCGAAGGCACCAGCAACTAATTCGACACCAGAGAGATAAAGCTCATTTTTCTTTTCATCTGCACACAGTGAAGCTGACATCAAGAAGTGAGGGAAGGCACACTGGTGTAATATGCAAATGGAAAAAAAAAAAAAGAGGATGGGAGAAGTGAAATACTATGAAGCACAATCCATGTACAGGCAAATATAAACAGAATGGTCTAGAAAACGCAAGAGAGAAAAGAAAAAAAAAAGGACATGTCTAAGTATGTACCTGTATTATGTTACACACTAAGAAATGAACACAGCAAGAAAGCACATCGTGCAGAAAAAAACAATATAATAATAATAATAATAAAAACATCACACACTGGTCAGCACCCATGTCTTATTCACGTCCGACACACTACACCCATTTCTGCAAGAATCGCGACGAGCTTCCGTGAGGGAAGAAACCCAGAAACGCGGGAGCCGTCCCGTGTATTGGAAATCAGATGTAAGCCTACAACGTGCTCACCAAAGAAATCGACTACAGGTGCACCGCTTGTCCCTGTGGTGCTAACCGTGCCACGCGCCAGACAGCAAGTGAGATTTGACTCCACCACCACGCCAGGTGACACAATCGGATCGTGAGGCGGCTTTGGTGAACGCCACACCGTCACAACACTGCTGCCTAACTCGGGAAGAAATCCCCGAAGAGCTACCCATGCAGGAGCTCTATCAACGAGCCAAAAAACGAGGATGTCAAATTGGCTATTTTTGGTTGCGAATTCGACAGAAATCCATTTGGCATCCCCAACAAGGACACTAAAGTCGCCTACGTCATCTGTGTTCAGATTAAAATGATGGCCCGCAGAGATCACAACTTTGTCACCTACTGCTACACAGTTTCCGAGAAAGACGTCTTTCCAATACAACGCAAAAGTCGACTTTGTAACGTTGCTGGAAGGCTGAGGATTGGTAGGCACTTCAAATAAGCCGTGCCGCCTCATAGCTGAAATTGCATTATAGGCTGAACGGAGAAATAATAAAAAAAAAAAAAAGAGAGAGAGGAAAGGGGGAAAAAGAAAGAAACAAAGGACGTAGTGAAAACCCATGTATACACTTACAGTGTAGAAGACTATAATTATATTAGAGCAAACAAACAAGCTAAATACACGCATTGCAGCATTAATGATAAGCGCTACACTGCAATTTTTTATTGCCATTATTAAGAGTTCATAATTTACAAGCATGTAATCAGGCACGCACACGCACACGCACACGCGCGCACACACACACCAATAGCTGTCACCCACATAGCTAAAAGTTTAGCCGAAAGCATGCGACACATTCCTTCATCTAGTCTGAGCCTTGCGGCGAGTTGGTCTTTACTCTGCGCTCCTCAAGAGCCTTGTGAATCTTTGTATTACTATACTCCTGCATAGAGCCGCAGCAGACGTAAATAACAAAGGGAAAAAGCATTAAACCACACAGACGGCCAATGAGATCATAATCCACCATCCCTCTGATTCGCATCCGCGCGCGCGTAAGCTCCATTCGGGCTGACACCCGCCTTTGTATTTTTTTCATTATATTCATGATACTGAACCGGGTAAATAACAACAAAATAAAACAAAACAAAAAACCACTAACCGCGCAGTTGCATATCCATACAGATCCTATGCGAATCAAGCAAATCTGCTAAGAGTAAGAAAGCTGCTGTTCCGTAGAAACAATCAATACGTTTCACTCTTCGTTTTCCGGATTAAAAAGGGGGAGAAAGAGTGGGAGAGAGAGAGAGAGAGAAGAAAAGAGAAACTTAAATACATGTAAGGAGAAATGCAGAGCATTGAAATAGAAGTCATGAATATGAATGCACTGTAGACTACATATACATTAGCGAAGCTGGTTGCTGGACTGGAAGTAATGATCTTTTTTTTTTTTTGTAAGGATTCTTCATGTTTATGGCTGTCACGCCGCTTTTTATTCTGTGGTAATTATAGCAATGTGTGTATCTGGGGGAAATCTTCATTTTAGTCTCCTTCTTGGTGGCAAAGACCATTTCAGAAGGAACAACAAATAAACTAATAACAACAACAAAAAAAAAAAAGTGTATGTACTTTCGCACAACTACTTTACCGCGGGTCAACCACCTTCCCATACGTGCAGCGCGCGGGCCCCTCTTCTTCGTACTCACCTTTTTCAATACACATTGTCTTGAACGTACTCAACTGCGAAAGGATAGTGCCTCCCTCCACAGCAGCCCATTGGGGGTTCTTAAGATACACGCTTTTTGGGAGTGTGGGCAGCATACTGTGCGCCAGAGCGTCTGAAAAGACGGAGGAGATGCCCTTTAGATTGGCGCCATGACCGGCAAGGACGTAGCGCTGAGGAGACGCAAATTGTATCGATGCGGATTCCATTAAGAGGCACAGGGAACGAGGAACATTCACTGTCTTGGAGTAAAGAAGGTGCTGGGCAGCACTCTTTGCGTCCTCCGCGGTGAGACTACTCGTGAAAGAAGAACCGTCTGGAAGGGTGAGCTCGCTGCCGCCACCGCCATTATGTGTCTCACCGAGAAAGCACTGCTGTTTCTTGACAGCCTCCAATACGTCGTCGCTGCATCCACTCCCGTGACGACGCGCGATCGCCTCATCCACACAGTGTCCTCCTACGGAAGCATAGGACGTGCACAATGTCGGATAAGAGACGGAGTTAAAAATGGTCGAGATGCGTACACCGGAATAGCCAAGGTCCACACAAGCGCCACTTGTTTCTCCGGCAGAGTACAATGCTGTAGCAGCACTGTACACCAGGCTTGCCCTTGTGGCCTGAAAGCGTTCGAACGAGGCGTGAAGAAGCATTTCCTTCTCCTTCGGAGTTGTTAGTGTATCCAAAAGTATAAGCAGAGCTAGATCCTCATCAGCAGTTTCAACATTTTCCTCGCGAAAAATGTGGGCACAGGCTCGTGAGAATTTATCACAAGTGGAGACTTCGCAGCGAAGAGGTTCCGCGTATTTGTGTTCCTTCAGATCGGCAAACGAGTATTTTTTATTGTGCTTGAGACTACAGTTGTATTTCAGTGAAAAGGCTCCACTATCAAGAACATACAACGATTGCATGCCAAACACAACTAATTATTATTATTATTATTATTATTATTATTATTATTCTACAGAATGTGATTATTCAATGAGAAGCCAAGATACACAAGAAAAAAAAAAAAGTAGGCAAACGAGTTGAGGAGGAGAGAGTGAAAAAGAAGATGTGAGTAAAAGTCTATTTGCATTGCACAAATGACATACAGATGCCTACAATAAATATTACAACGCGTGTGCAAGTGTTTGTTTTTTTTTTGTTGTTGTTGTTGTTGTTGTTTGTTTGTTTGTTTGTTTGTTTGTTTGTTTGTTTGATTGAATTAATTGAGTAGTTGCAACTTTTGTTTACAATATTCTACGAACACAACAAAACGATTCATCCCTTCTGTGGAAGTATTAATGTAAATATGGATGATGTTGTGAACTTACATCGTTTGTCTAATGCCTTCCAGCATGCACTTTAATCGGATGATGTACTCGCTTGTAGTGGGAATGCGACCCTCTCGTACAAAAGAACGGTCAACCGCGTTCATTGTGTCCTGCATTGTCGCGCGATACTGCTGCAATGCAAGACTATCGTTCTCGTTTGGAGGCGCCACTGGGGCGTAGGAAAGCGTAGGGGCCGTCAGATTCACTGTGTCCGCCTGTTTCCCCTTCACGGACTCGGCAGCAACAGCACCAGCCGCAGAGGCATTGTCGTCAGCTCCAGCTGGCTCCTTTTCATTTGTTTCCGCTGCATCCTCTTCTGCTTCTGCGGCAGCGGCCTTTTCCGCGTCCTCTGGATACAGGTACTTGCTGTCCCAGTCCATTTTGGGAGTTCGCCACGGAAACACGTAATCGGGCGGGTAGTTCTGCTTGGCCCACTCTGGATAGCTGATGGAATACTTTTCGCACTTATCCAAGATAAGAGCGGCGCCTTTGGACATCACAAAGTTAATAATCGAGTGAGGAATAGAACCGCATGGATCGCTATGGGTCACGTATGTCAATAAGCTACCCCCGCTCTCATGAGGCTGAATGAAATACCCCGTCAGGATGGATCGCGCTCGCACAAACCCTTTTTTGGGAGGGCATTCGCTATGCGGTTCAGAGTGGTTGAAGATAACGTAGTCGCCATTGGTGAACTCCATCCAAGAACGTTGGTTGCAGAAGTCTCGATTCGATAAGAAGACTGGGAACTTGGCTGCGTAGTAGCCGACATCGTTGTGTGCATCCAGCATGACAATGTTAAAACCCTCCATCATGTTCTCGTCCCACGTGGCACGATACTTTGCGTCTTGAAGTTGATCATAAAGCACCTGGGGAGGAACTGTCTTCATGACGCGCTTTGCACGGATAATATTGAGGCTTGTTGACTTGTCTGGTGGAGGCCTTGACTGCACCGTCAGTTTGCCATCAGACACGTGGGTACTCCAACCGTCTGGTGAAAATGCTAATTCTTTAAACTTGCGAAAGTCTGGTAGTGTCATGAGACGGTATCGGTGCCCGCCCGATTCCGCAAACAGTTCCTTTGCCTCCATTGCACAATATGTGAAAAGCAAATTAAAGAAAAAAAAAACGGTATAAGCAAGCAAACCAAAAAAGAAAAAAAATGCTAAAAAATGAAGTACTTCTTGTTACAAATAAGCGCAGGAGAAAAGAGAGAAAACAAAATTGACGAAGTTGCAGAGAGAGAGAGAAAGAGAGGTGGGAAACAATAACAAGTATGCATGCCTCTTTCGTCATGTAGACATTTAACAGCAAAGATAAATTAGTAGGAGAAAAAAAAAGTACTTTGTAGCAAGGTAAAACGAATAAGTGATGATACATGTCAAGAGAAAAGCACACCCAAACCGAATGTGTTCAATTTTTTTTTTTTTTTGTCATCAACGCACCCTTTGTTTTGGTGGGGCTTCATGTGTGTGTGATTGTATCACACGCATGTACGTCTACGCATTTTTTTTTCTTTGTCTCCACCTCTCATTGTTTCTGTGCATGTACAGGTAAATATGTATATTCAGTCAAAAAAAAAAGTGCCAGTAAGTGAAAAAAAAAAAAAGACAAAAGAAACCGCAAAAGCAATTACGCCGAATCTACTGCACGCATTCTATTTATTTTTTCGTTCAATTGTTCTATCAAGGCCATCTTCTCCGAAAGCAGCTGGGATCTTGTACACACATCACACGGGAGTGTTTCCATTGCTATTGAGAAGGCGGAAGGTCTAGCGGCTGCAGTGCCGGAGCTCATACTCTTCACCAGCGACTGGAGGGCGGGCGAGTACGTGGAAAAGCTTCCCGTGTACGTTCCGTCGCGGACCGCAAACGGGTCTCCACCCATAAGTTCTACACAGGTGGCGCCCAATGCGTAAACGTCGGTCTCAAACCCAGCGTTGGCCGCATCGCACACAGAGAATATCTCGGGAGCAATGTAGTTTCGGTCACCGTCATCGTCGTTGAGGCCCTTGAAGGGCTCTCCTGTTGCGCTGGCGGTGCGAGCTGTTGGGCGTGAAAGGCCAAAATCGCACAGCTTAAACAGGTGGTCACCGTCATCTTTGGAAAAGGCTAATATGTTTTCTGGTTTGATGTCCCGGTGAACAAACCCACGAGCGTGGAGACGGTGCAAGGCCGAGGCGATTTGGTGAATGAGAGAACGCAGTGACTTCTCGTGTAGAGGTCGAGGGAAGCGGGCAACGGAGCCGTGGGGGACCCATTCCGTACGAAGGAACACGGCCTTTTCTTCCACCCAGGCGTCGTAGTATCGGAGAATATTCTCATGTTCAAAGGAACTAAGGACATACATTTCCTGCAACCGTTGCTGCAAATCGCCCTCGCCCGATATTATTTTCTTTGTTTGCTTAATGGCATAACTGCATTGATCCAAATCTAAGACACCCTTCTTTACCAGTCCAAATGAGCCTTCGCCTGTTTCTTCCACTTTGCTCATCTCCTCATTGAGGCGGCTCATCGAGAAGTTGGCACCTAAGCTGGTGTTGAGTGAAACCCCCGAAAGCACAAAATCTAAATTATCATTGCAGTGTTGGCTCATTCTCACCCACTAGCAACCGTATTACTATACAAGAAGTAATAATAATAGTATTAATAATAATAATAAAAGGAGGCGGGATAGTGTGAAGGAATGAAGCACTTTATGTGTCTATGTATGTTTGCACGTACGTGTGTATGCGTGTGTATATGTGCGCGCTCGAGATCAATATGTATATATGGTAGCTTACAAGTATACAGAGCGAATAAAACGTTAAAATAAATAGAGCGCGAGAGAAAAAGAAAAGAAGAGAGAGAAGGAAAGAAGGAGAGAAGGAGAGAAGGAGAGAGAGAAAAGAGGTATGACAAGATTTCCAACGCACGGAGGTATAGCTCAACTTCATGTGATACGTGCAAGGAGAAGAAAGGGAAAAGAAAAGAAAAACTTAGATATATAAATATATGTGTAAAGTGTATTAAAGTTATTGTGAATCACACTACTTGGCTGCTTAGGACAATAAAAAGAAGCGAATCGGTTTCAAAACAGCAAAGTTTCCTTGCGTGTGGGAAATATCAACCTGTTCGACCGTGAACGGCCCATTGGAATACGTCTCCTTTCCAACGCAAGTCCACCCTTCAGCATTGACACTTGCCATCAGACCCGATAGCACATCATTAATGTCCGCACCACAGCCTTCACAGATAGCTGTCACCTTGTAAAGCTGCGCATCAGAGACGCCCACCAGAGCCATACAGTACATGCTGAAAAAAGTTGTCGAAAACAGAGGCTTGTAGGAAGCGCCCTGTGGTCGCAAGAGAACCTGCACGCGTAGACGAAGAAACATAGTGCAGCGCGCTACAGTACCCTTGGCAAGCGTCATGAGCCCTCTCGCCTCCACAGGCAGTTGGTACAAGGGCAAGTACGTGTCTGAAAGAGCACCTTCCCGCAGAACGGCATTGGCCAAACGATGCCAGTTTGCACCGACAGGCTTATCGTAAACAACTAGGTCGCGACCCACATACAGAATCGTTTTCAGCGGAACGCTATTCTTCGAAAGAGCTGCTTGAACGTGGTAAAGCTTTCCTTGAGTAACGGTTTCGATGGAATTTTGGCTAACACCAAGAAGGTTAGAGAGATACATTCTCGGACTCTTGAGATTGTGCGGCAGGTGCCGCACTTTAAATAGAAACCCCTGTGGCTCTCGATTGCACAAAGCAAGCGCGTGCTTTGCTACACGTGCGTCGGCGAAGGTCACAGTGTTCTTGCGCACCACTTTGTTCAGAATCAAGGACGCGAGGTTGCTGTACTCACCGGCCGTTACAGAAGAAGAGTGCTGGAGCAGTATTCCCCGCATCTCGTGGAGCCATCCTTTTGCAAGGCTCTGCTTAAAAAGAAGCTCTACAAAATCGCGGTCGTCAAAGTATGCGCTTGGTATCCCGGATAGGTGCTTCAAAACAAGGGCATCGTTAACACGTGTGTCTCCTGTCAGTGCCTTTACAAGGCACGTGTAATAATACTTGACAGGATGATCAGGCTTGACAGTGAGAAGCCTAGCAACATCCTTGTTGCGGCTCAAGCCTTCCCACACGTATTTGCTGGGCCTCAACAGTGTCTCAGAATCGCCGCCGCCGCGTAGCAATACGACGGTGCGCATCATCTCTGCGGGGACAGCAGTCCGCCTGTCGCTTTGGAGCACTGCCAGCGCCTGCAGCCAAGGAGCGCCAGGGGGCATGCTGCTCACAAGGGAACAGATCGTTTTGAAGGCACGTTCGGGCACTTCGCCATCCAAGGAGCTGTAAAACTGAAGGGCCTCGCTCCACCTACTGGCCTGCTTTAGCATCAGAATGCCATTTATTCGAGCCTCATCGAGAAACGCCTCATCCTGGCTGTTCTGGGGTATGCGGGCAGCAGCAATCAAATTTAATACGTCCAATGCAAGCCACCACTTTCCGGTGTGCCGCGCTGTCTGCGAAAGTGAAGCAGCAATAGAAAGGTTATCGCTGCCGGTAGCCGAGTCGTACTCCCACATCAGCTTCAGGCTTTGGTCATACTGGCCCGCATCACTCAGAAGCCGTACCGCATCAGGCAGCTGTTTGCGCCACGACCCATCGCCCACTGACTGGGTGTACTCCAACCGCTCCAGTGCTTCCTTCCAATTAGAAGACGGAATACCTGTCAGCACATCTCCGCTCCGCTCCTGCAGCTCCCTGAATTTCTCGGGTGTTTTCCACCACAACTCCTTCAGTGCGCCGTACGCGCTCGGGCCTTTCATGCAGCTGAGAATATCCGCTACCGACTCACGCATGTTGCGGTGCGCCACACCACACCGCAACAGCAAAGACACCTCAGCGGACGAACCGATGTGGGTGAGGATGTGCTGTGCGGTGTTCTCCGGCAGCTCCTGTTGTCGCAAAAGCATGTTTCCCAGCAGAACCGAAAGATCAAAAATTTTGAAATCAGCATTTCGTTCCTCCAGTTTAGTAACCCATTCGTACATGTGCTGTAGGTGGGTAACTTTTCCGGGCTTCCGTTCCTGTGAAAGGGCCATCCGCTTCATGTGAGAAGGGGACAATAACTTGGTGCCTTCCAATTCAAGAGCGCCCAGTTCCATTGACGGCTGAAACAGGTCCTTCAGCCAGGCGGGCGTCACCAGGTGCAGCTCACGCAGTGCCTCTTCAGAGAGCGGAATAGCAAACACTGTCTGCCAGTCAAAAGACCACAGAAGCAACTGCATAGCACCCACAAGCTCGTGGCGCTCCTCTTTTGGGATGGTCGCCACCATTTGTTTTGCCTTCTTGAGCAATTCGATAGCCCTCTTCACCATTTGGTTACTGGCAGGCTCCGCTGTATGAAATTTGCTAAGAATGTATACCGAAAGTGCACGCAACAGTAAACCGTTTGTAGGATGCAGGTGCAACGCGGACTGAAAAGACATATTTACTAAGCGTTCGCACAGCTCGACGCACTCCGTGTAGCGGCGGGAGTAAAATAATACAAACAAGCACTCCACCCCATCTGCGAGCTGCTCCTTTGAAGTAGCAATGCTCAACGCCGTCATCCACACGTTTTCAAGCGCCGCCGTTCTTCGAAGAGATGGCGACTGCGCTTGAAGACGTAGATCCACCAGCGTTTGGTGCGATATGGCGGGGTTACCTTTTGCTGGATTTATGTACGACGAGACCTCGTATTTTTCTAACGCTAAATCAAGGCTACTTTTGCTAGCAGGCGACGTAAAGGCATACCCATTCGCTGTAGTCTTCGGATCTCTGCCATATAGCTCAAAGAAAGAATTGTCTGATGCCGAAAGGGACCGAACACCACTTAGTCGTAGCAGCACATGGTGGTTAAAGCGAACCCGCATTTGTATTTTTTTTTTTTTAGAAAAAAGAAGTGCAAACAAGTAAAGCAATAAACCGTAAACTTATCTGCTTAGTAAACTGTACATGACAACCGTATGATAAATACTTTAAAGGTGCTGCAGGTGTTAATACGCTGGTGGCAGCCTTTCAGGAATATCGAAGGAAAAAAAAAAAACTGTGTAGCTATTTTTCCGCCACAGCTTTGAATTACTTTGATTTAGAAACAAGAATAACGATGGAGAGAAAACGAGCGGCGGAAGAAAGAAGAAGAAGGAAAAAAAAAAGAAGTTAGGATGCGAATGCTTCATAGGAAGTCAGTAATTCACTATCTCTGCTACTTGTTGGCATGCAACAAATCAATGGTTAATGCAAAAGGGCTAAAATATATTATAAGCGTGCGTTTAGAAAAGGGAGGAAGAACATCGTACCCCATCGCAGGAAAAAAAAAAACAAAATAATTATACAAATAAATAATATAATAACAATAAAAAGTAGGCCTTGCGGAAAGTGTCCCGTTTCCTATAGAAACTTTAATTGCTTACTTTGGCTGCATAGCTAGAGGTAGGAATCACACCTGCGGGACAGAATGGTTGCCCTTGAGGTAGCTGGGTATGCGGAACAACTATATGGGGCTGCAGCTCTGCCGACAACGTGGATTGGATAGCATTCAATGTTGCTCTAAGGTCGACCAGCTCGCTGATTTTGCTCGCATCCAGAGAAGCAGTAGGAATAGTGGGCGGTGTACATACAGATGACGCACCTGGTATGTCGAGTGAAGCGGGCGCTATGGGCAGCACATCAACCGGGTAATTAAACTGCGGAGAGGAACCATACACGTACATGAGCGGTTGCCGCGTTCCACCTAAAAAGGATGGGGCTCCTCCCCATACTGGGGCAGCAGGTGGTAAAGATGCTGGTTGGGCTCCGTTCGTGTGGCCAACGTCAACAAACGGAAAGGATCCGGCTCCATAGCTTGCAACCCCAATAGGGTCAACAAAGGTCGCCGCAACATTGTTCGGGGTGTAGGGCATGAAACCGAAGTTGTTGCCTCTTCCACTTGGAGGCACCAACAAGTTTCCGTCCGAATTTCGCTTTTCTGTCATGAAAGCCCAGAAAGATCCTCGGAATATATATAGACACTTTTTATTGCTATTTGTGGTAGTGGTAGATATTGAACTATTTCGTATTTCAGCGTCAATAGCGAAGAGAGATACAGAAGTAGATATTTTTAATGATAAGAATGAGTACAGATTACAACAGTCGTAGATAGGGGGGACCAACAACAACAACCAAAAAAAAAGATAATTACAACAGAACAATTACAGTAACAATAATAATAATACGTAAGAATAATGGTAATAATAAAAACGGAGTACACACATCGTATTTGACTATTTACAATTAAAAGTTGTGATACAGTGAAACGTAAAGAAATACAGTAGAGTCAGGAATAATAACAACAACAACAACAACAACAGCACACACGCACACACACACACACAAACAAACAAACATGTAGCGCAATGATAATCAAGCAAACAATGATAATAAAAGTCAATCTCGTTTCTTTTTCGTTTTTGAAATGTACGAGTAAATGCATGACAACTAACAATCCCATTAGCGATTTAAACCACTAATAAGGTGTTCCAAAGCAGCAGACAGATGCTTTTGAAATTCGTCACCCGTTCCGAGTTCGTTGGGCAGATATCTCACATCTTTTGCAAGCGTGCTTGGTCCGGACAGAAACGATGCAGAACTCTTGCCACGCCCGGAGTTTTTGCTTTCAGAAAGCTGCTTCTTTTGATAGTTCATTTTATGCGCGATATCCGCTAGATTTTCAGAGTACAGTGCGATGCGAGACTCTCGTTGCTCGATATCCGACACCTGTTGTTTAATGTCTCGCAGTACGTCCTGGTAAGTGTCGTTCATACCTTGCAACTGCAAGCGCTGTTCTCTCTCAGCGAGATTGTGCTGAAGCACCGCAAGTGCTTCAGCTTTTTCACGTACATGCGACATTGCCTTCTGCAAAGCGACTTGTTGATCCTTTAGGCCCAGTTGTTTCTGCTGTTCACAGCTCCTAACTACGTGTTGCACCTTCTCATCGGCAGCTGAGAGTCGTTTACTTACGTAGTGAAGTCCATCTGTCATACGCGAACAAAAAGAAAAAACCTCGTACACTTGCTTTTCAACTTCTTTCAGAGCTAAGCAAGACAGCGCTGCATCCTTTTCGGCACGCTGATGCAGTTCGGCATATTCTTGCCGCAGTTGTGTGATGGTGCCCTCCATGACCTCGTCCCTGTGGATGTACGACTTGGAGACCAGGTCCTTCTTCTCGCCGCCTCCCTCCTTGTGATAGTAGTCCAGCAGCTGCGCCAGGCGCACTAGTGGCTCATCCGCCTCGCTGAACAGCTGGTGGAGGATGTCGAACGTTGGGAAAACAAAGCACTCGATGAAGAAAACCTGGCCGCGAATCAGGTTCGCGTTGCGGTCCGTGCCAGGGCTGGGTGGCAGGCCCCGCTCCCTCTCCTCATCTCCTTGCGCGTACATCTCCTCCGTGACGCCTCTCCACTTCAGCGCCACCTCAACACCTTTGGTGGTCGCTCCAATGTCCGCGGAGTGGAGAATGAACGACAGCACCTCCAGCCGATCCGCCGCCTTCTCCAGCGCGTACGGATGCGACCCAGT
>AUXN01000362.1:0-12859 GCA_000482125.1 Strigomonas galati
ATTTCCCTCTCCTCTTTTTTTTTTTTTCTGTTCGTCTTCTTGATTTGTATACAACAACTTCCCGATTGAAACTGTACCCCCCTCTCCATTCTTTCTACCTTTCTATTTACGTTTCTACTCCTTCTTCTCTTTATTTTTTTATTTTTAATTTTTTTCTAAATTTTTTAAAGCAATGCAAAAGAAAAAGAACCTGAGCTTCTCGGACTTGGGACTGTCGACGCCGTTGCCGTCGGTGCTGTCCAAGACCAAAAAGGAGCGAAAGCAAGAAAAGGCGCTCGAGAAAAAAGACAAGAAGGAGCGCACCAAGGAGGCGATGGACTACGTGGCAGCGTCACGGCAGTCGATTGAGATGCACAAGCAGTTTGTCATTGACCAAAAGGAGGAGGAGCGGATGGAAAAGGAGAAGCGGAAGCGCGAGATGAAGATTGAGCACCTGCGCGCGCAGAACGAGCGCGCAGACGATAAGAAGAAGATGGAAAAATCCCTCCTCGTCGCTCAGCAAAAGTACGTGGCCGAGATGGGAGAGAAGCAAGAGGAGGAGGACGAGAGGGTGAAGCTGCTGCAGGCGCAAATCGTAGAGGAGCAGGAGCGCGTCGCGCGCACGGCGCCGCGCAGCGTGCACATTCCCATCATGAGGACCGAGCTTGTGATGCAGCAGCGCGAGGGCCTGCCGGTGCTGCGCGAAGAGCAGCCCATCGTGGAGGCCATCAACGACGCCTCGCGCTCGTGTGTGCTTCTGTGCGGCGAGACAGGTAGCGGCAAGACGACACAGATCCCCCAGTTCTTGTGGGAGGCTGGGTACGGTCACCAGGCCGGCGCGCCGTTCGGCCGCGAGGGCGCCATTCTCGTCACGGAGCCGCGCCGTGTCGCTGCCGTCTCGATGGCGCGCCGCGTAGCGGAGGAGCTCAACGTCCCGTTTGGTGGTGACGTCGGCTACCACGTGCGGTACGACAACAACATCAGCAACGCGTGCAAGCTCAAGTTTGCCACGGAGGGTATCATTCTGAAAGAGATCCAGTCGGACTTCCTCTTAAGAAAGTACAGCGTCATCATCGTCGATGAGGCGCACGAGCGCAGCGTCTCCTGCGACATTTTGATCGGCCTGCTGTCCCGCATCGTGCCGCTGCGCAACGAGCTGCACCAGGAGGAGCTGCGCCGCTGCAAGGGCGTGGTGGAGCAGACCAAGGTGAAGCCGCTCAAGCTTGTCATCATGTCCGCCACGATGCGCGTCATGGACTTCCGCGACAACAAGAAACTGTTTCCCATTACACCGCAGCTTATCAATGTGGAGGCGCGCCGGTTTACGGTGTCGAACCACTTTGCTCGCAAGACGGTGCTGAAGGAATACGTGGACGAGGCCTTCACAAAAGTGTGCCAGGTGCACAAGAAGCTGCCGCCGGGTGGCATCTTGGTCTTTCTGTGCACGCAGCACGAGATTGAGGATCTTTGCACGCTCCTCCGCACACATTATGCCAAGACAAAAATTGAGTACTATGAAGACTCCTACTCCAAGCACGCCCTGCTGACAGGGAAGTCGCCAGAGGAGGGCTCTGCGTCGTCGGACGACGACAGCACGGGAAAGAAAAAGAAGAGGAAGAAAACGAAGCGCGAGGGCGAGGGCGAGAAGGCAGAGAAGGCCAAGGAGGAAGAGGGAGAGGAGGAGAAGGATGAGTTCGGCCTGAAAACGATGGACTACGCGCTCGACGACGATGACGATGAGCACGCGGCCGGTGGCGCGGCTGCCAAGCGCGCCCGTGAGGAGTCCGCCGCTGACTCGGAGGCGGGCGCGTCGGCGGTGCCCAACGAGGAAGAAGTGAACGGCGAGTACGACACCCTGCACGTGCTGCCTCTCTACGCGCTCCTCGACTTCGAGAAGCAGCAGGAGGTGTTCAAGCCCCCGCCCCGTGGCAAACGCTTGTGCGTCATCGCGACCAACGTCGCCGAGACCTCCATCACGATCCCGAACATCAAGTACGTGGTGGACTCCGGCCGCGTCAAGTCCAAGGTGCTGGACACGGACACGCAGGCGAGCTGCTTCCGCATCGAGTGGACCAGCCAGGCGTCGGCGGAGCAGCGGAGCGGCCGCGCGGGCCGTGTGGGCCCTGGGCACTGCTACCGGCTCTACAGCACGGCCGTCTACTCCAACTGGATGAGCCAGCACACGGTGCCGGAGGTGCTCCGCACCCCACTCGACTCCGTCGTGTTGCTCATGAAACACATCGGCATCGAGCACGTCGGCGGCTTTCCCTTCCCGTCGGCCCCACGGGAGGAGGAGCTGAAGCGCGCGCTGGACCACCTCAGCGTCATTGGCGCCCTCGACGCGCGCGAGCAGCTCAAGATCACGCCGCTGGGCCGCCGGCTGGTGGCCTACCCGGTGCCGCCCAAGTTCGCGCGGGCGGTCGCCGCCGCGCTCGAGCGGAAGTGCCCACCGGCGCTGGTGGACATGGTAGTCGCCATCGTGTCCGTCGCGTCCACGACGACGACAGCCTTCACCGGAGAGGGCAACCGCATCAAGGCGGTCAAGGCACAGGATGAGGCGCCGGACCCGCGCCGCGAGCGGGTGCGGTCCCTTCTGTGCCCGGGCAGCGACCTCATCACGTACCTCCGCGCGTTTCAGACCTTCGTGCGGCAGCCCCGCACCGCCTGCCGGGATTACTGCCTGGTGCAGAAGAGTCTGCAGGAGGCGCGGATGCTGTACCATCAGGTGTGCCGCCTCGCGCGACAGCACCGAGGAGAGGCGACCGTGCAGGAGCTCACAGAGGAGGGGGAGGACGAGGTGGTGGACGAGCAGGACAGCATGGAGACCACTGCCTCCTCTGCCATCATGAAGGACAACGAAAAGGTGTTGATGGACGACTGCAAGACGCTGACCCGCACCGCCGAGCTGCAGCTGCGGCAGCTGTTTATTCCTGGTCTGCTGGATCAGGTGGCACGCCGGGCGACGGTGCAGGAGTGCCGCTCGCTTGGCGTGGAGTACCACGACAAGAAGACGAGCCGCACCCCATACTACCTGACCCACGCGCGGTCCATTGCTTTCATCCACCCCACCAGCTCCATTGCACGGACACACCCTCCACCCGAGTACGTGACCTATGCCTTTTTGCAGCGCATCACACGCAGCGAGACGCGCGAGGCGCAGACGAGCATGCTTGGCCTCACCATTGTCACCAAGGAGTGGCTCAACGCGGCCGGCTTTTCTGAAGAGTAACTGTTGCTATTCAAAGAAGCAATTCAACGTCATACAAACTAGTAAAAAAAAAATGGAGGTATGTGTAATTAACTAAGTTTGCCGTTTAACTATTTAAATAAATTTCTCATTTGCTTCTTTCTAGACCGCTTAACAACCAAAATAATAATAATAAAACAAGAACAGCCTTATGAATTGATTGAAGTCTACCTTTATACTCACATACATGCCTTGTGCAGATGATTGTGCTAGATGCATAGTGCACAACATATACATATTTTTTCCCTCCTCATTCTTTCTTTTCTCTTTCATCATCCCATCAAAGTCGTGTAGTACATTATAATTTTTTTCCTTTTTTTTTTTACTCGTTTGTTTGTTCGTTTCCTTTGGCTTTTGGCTCGCTTTGTAGATGACAACAACGAACTTAGGTGTAATCGGCGGCCCTCAGGGCCCCAAAGAGTTGCTGGACGCGGTCCGCGACGCCGTGATAGAGGGCAACTTGGACACGCTGGTGCGCCTTTCGAAGGACTTTTTAGCCATCAACGACAACGTCTCCAAGTGTGTAGATGAGAGCGGCAACACCATAGCTCACATGGCGTTGGGGAAGAGCACGGCTACGCTCCAGTTTGTGATTGACACGCTGCACGTCGACCTCAACACGCCCAACTTGCAGGGCCGCACTCCCTTGCACGAGGCCGTCACGCACAATTATGTGGAGTGCTGCCAGCTTCTGCTGGACCATGGCGCGGACGACACGCTGCAGTCCGCGACACTCTCCACGCCCTTCCACACCGCCGCCGCGTGCGGCAGCGTGGACTGCATGGAGGTGCTGCTCAAGCACAGCGAGGACCCCGCGGCCAAGGTGAACGAACTCGACAAGAACCACAGCTCCGCCCTCCACAAGTGCGCGTTCGACGGCGACGTCCGTGTGAGCCGGTGGCTCGTGGAGCACGGGGCAACGGTGGACACGGTGGACAAGCAGAGCCTCACGCCGCTCCTCGTGGCGGTGAAGATGGGCCAGAAGAACGTGGTGGAGTACCTCCTCAGCCAGGGCGCCAACTACAACCAGGTGGACGAGCACGGCAACTGCGGCGCCCACTTCTGCGCGATGCGGTGCGACACGACGACCCTGAACATGCTGCTCAAGGCGGGGGCGACGGTGAAGGTGCAGAACAGCGACTTCAACAACCCGCTGCACCTGGCCGCCATCCACCAGCGGCCCGACTCCAAGGAGTGGGAGGAGCTTGTGGCGGTCCTGCTGACGGCGGGCTGCGACCCCGACCAGGAGAACGCCTCGCGCAAGAAGCCGGCCGACTACCTGAATAGAGGGCTGAAGAGCCTCTTCTCCAAGGAGGAGGTGAAGCGGCGGCGCCGGATTGAGGAGGAGAGCCAGCGGCAGCTAGAGAAGAACGTGCGGGACGCCGAGGCACTTCGCGCGTCGTGGGCGACCAAAATTACCGCGGAGATGGAGAACGCCAAGAAGCTGGACAAGGAGGAGGACGAGGTGCTGTCCTGGGAGGCGGAGGACCGACGTCGCGCCGACGAGGAGGCGCGCACGAAGCTGGAGGCGGCGATAGAGACAGTCCACGTGAAGGAGGAGGAGGTCGAGAAGCTGAAGGCGTTAGTGGAGAAGGCAGAGGGCAAGGCCGGCAAGGGCGGCAAGTGAGTACGCGATGATGAGATGTAAATAAGCGAAGCTGTTTGTAACACTTCCGAGTGCACGCGTCAGCGAAATGACGTCGCACTACACTACCATTATATTGTACATGTAAAGTATAAACTGGGGATGTTGTCTATACAGAAAAGACAAACTTGTGCCCCGAATTTGTATGCTCTAAACGGCGAACCACACTTTCTTTTTTCCGTTTTGTTTTTGTTTTGTTTTTGCTTTTGTTTTCGCACCTCTCCATGCTGAGGAATGTACATGCAAAAATCCACGTTTGTGTCAATTCAACAGTCTTCCCCCCTCCCCCTCGCTCTTCTCCTTCTTCTCAAAGCTTTGTATCTGTAAGAAGTATCCAGTGCCTACGAGAACATCCATAGCTACTTCTCTTCAAAGATTGAGTGTACCTTTTTTTTTTTTCTGGTGATCCTTCTCCTCCCTTTTAGCGTACTTACATTAGTAGCCGTCACGATGAGCACGCGTTCTGTAAAAGAACGTGATGTGGCTGGCATGACAGCGTTTGAGGTGTCTTTACAATACTTACTTCTGCGGCAGGACCGGTCGTACCATTTTGTCCAATTTTTGACAGCTGTCTGCTCTTTCATCTTCTTCTTTTGTCTGTTTTTGTTCTTCTGGCTCTCTCTTGTGGAGCCCATGTTCCCGTTGCTGCCCCTCCTCTACGCGCAGTGGCTGGCGGAGCAGCGCTCGTCGCTTGTCACGCTTGGCGTGCTTACCCTCATCGCCCTGTTGCTCATCCGAGCTAGCAAGAAGAAGTTCATCATCGAGCCGGGCGAGGAGACAGTGGAACGTCTGAACCGGGAGGTGCTGGAGCCCTGCCTGGGCCTCACGTTCGACGTCCGCTCTGGCAAGCTTTTCACGGATGGCCGTATTGACAAGACGCGAGAGCCGGACAGCTTTTACCAGTTGCGGTATTCCTTGGATTCTCATTCGTCCAACTGACAGTGCTGCGAACCTCTTCGGGCGTGTACATATGTATATATATATATATATAAGTGTGTGTTGATTTTTTTGTTGCTATTACCCAATCAGCTTTTTTTCACGTGCTTAAAACAAACAAACACCACTTTCTTCCCTTTTCTGGTTCCTTTTCTGTCCTTTTCCTTTTTAAAGTGTACTTCTTTGGTTGTCTTTTGATATGTGCTATCATTTTACGTTTTCCTCCCCTTGTCTACGATCCATTACGATTATCATTCATTCTTTCCTTCAGGAGTGTTAAAAAGCGAACTAAAAAAAAGCTTTTTACTACTGTTAGTATTTTACTTTAATATACAAACATATACTTTTTTTTAATTTTTTTTAAAATATATATTCGGCTGCGTTTCTTTTTCATTTTTTTTTCATTTCGATCTTAAACTAAAAAAAAAAACAATGAAGCGCGCTGCCTGTTTGGTGCCGTTGGTGCTCTGCGTCATGCTGGCCACATTGGCGGCACTGCCCGCGGTAGACGCACGTCGTATTGTGGCCCTTGGCGACCTTCACGGCGACTACAACCAGAGCCTTGCGGTCCTTCGCTTAACTGGTATTGTGGATGAGTTCAACCACTGGGTCGGCGAGGATACTTATCTCGTGCAGCTGGGCGATGTGCTCGACGTGGGCCCCGACGATATCCGCATCGTGAGCCTCCTCATGCGCTTGCAGAAGGAGGCCCAGGCGAAGGGGGGCGATGTGATCGAGCTGCTCGGCAACCACGAGATCCGCAACTTCAAGGGGGACTACACCGCTGTGGACCCAGGAAGCCTGTCCTTTTCCGGCGGTCAGGCGGGGCGCGACAAGCTCCTCTCGAATACCTCCAAGCTGGGCCTGTATCTTCGCACCCGCAAAGCCATCTTCCGCTATGGCCCCTTTCTCTTCATGCACGGCGGCATCTCTGATGCGACCTCCAGCATGATCACCAGCATTGACAAGGTGGACGAGTTCAACACAGAGCTGCAGAAGGCGCTGGTCAACGGCACCCTCACCCCCATGGGACAGAACGGACTCGACCTGACGGAGGACGAGGCGGACGAGGTCGCCAACCCGATCCTCGTGCGCAGCATCCTCAACGTGCGCTGCCGCGACCTCAAGCGCGTGCTGGACAAGAAGTTCCCTGGCATCCAGTCGGTGGTGGTGGGCCACGTCCCACACGACCCGCGCGACTTCAGCGACTGGCGTCTCTGCGAGGGGCGCCTGATCGACATCGACTTTGGCCTCTCGCGCTGGAAGAAGGGAGACCCCGGCCACGTGGCGGCGCTCGAGATCGAGGAGGGTACCTGGCACGTGCAGCTGATTGAGGCCAGCGTGCCGGTCGCGATCAAGTCGAACTTCATCTTCAGCTTCACGCACCGCCTCTTCCGCTTTCTCGTCTTCACGTTTCTCGTCGTTCTGGCGGCTATTACCATCGTGTATATCCTTCGCAGTGTTGAGGGGCGTAAGAAGGCAAAACAATCTATACTCCCCGTAAACACCGAGCAATACGGAACTGTTTGAGAAGGAGGAACACCCCTACATTTCTTGCTCTTCTTGTTGTTCTTCTTCTCCCCCACTTCTCCTTTCATGTAAGTCCCCTTCCTTTTCTTTCCCCCCTTTCTTTCTTTTTTTTTTCCTTTCTCTTGTTGCTCACATCTTGCTGACGTCGCAGCTCATTTTTGTTTTTGGTACCTACTTGTTTCGATTAACGCTTTTTTTTTTTCTCCTTCTTTTTTTTCTCTCCACTTTTTTCGAGTCAGTCTATACTAAATAATTACGAGCATTTGGAGGTCATCTTGAACCAGTTTAATGGTGTTTTTTGTGGAATTCTCTAGCATGTTTCATGCATCTACTCTTTTTTTTTTTCCGTTCATTCTGATTCTATGGATGGTAGTCACTTTTTGAAGTGTGTCTCGTGTCAAACCTTTACTCTTTTCTTTCTCTCCTACTTTTTTTTTTTTGAACTATTATAATTTTACACTTCTACAAGCAAAAATACAATACAATACAATACAATACTTTTTTTTTTTCTGGATCATCGATACAGAATACGGGAAATAACAATAAAAGCGACACCAGATTTTAGTTCCAACTTCAAGAAGCTTTATCCCTTTTCGACTAACAGGTAAAGAGAAAGAAAGTGTGAGAAGAAAAAGAAGGAAGTACGGACAAATGAGTCAGAAGAATAAAAAGAAAAACCCGCAAGCGTCGGATGCGGTGCTCCAAGCCTCGGAGCGACAGGTGACGGTCACCTTCCACTTAGAATACGACGAAAGCCAAACGGACTTCGTTGACACCCTTTTCCTAGTCTCTTCTGTCTACAATGCACAGAAACAAGCGCCGGTGGCGGAGCTGCGCCGCAGCAGTGCTGCCGAGACGCCCGGCCACGTCACGGCCACCTTGCTGAGTCACCGCTTTGGGGTCAGCCTAGAGACACTGCGGGACTTGTTGCAGCTGGACGCGCGCCACACGGTTACGCTGCACCGCGGCGAGGTGCCATCGCAGGCGGAGAAGAAGAACTCTGCCCATGAGGTGCCGGCCGGGAAGCGTCCGTCGCGCGTGGCGGCGAACGCGAAGGACAAGAACGCGGCCAAAGGCAAGGAGCTGCCGCTAGAGCCAAAAGAGGTGCTGGGCGAGACCAGCCTTAGCCTCCTCGACGTGCTGTACACGCCGAGCTCCACCTACGCCGTCGCGCTGCCGGAGAGCTGCGCGGGGAAGGTGAAGAAGTGCTGGGTGGAGCTGAAGGTGGCGGACAGCCCGCTGCTGGACGACGCCCTGGTCGCCAAGTACCGCCCCGTGCTCCTTTCCATTAGTGAAGTGCGCTCGCTGCCCAGCCTGACCGTCGCGCAGGCCAATGGTGTGCAGCCGGAGCACGGCCTGACGGCGCTGGTCTCGTGCCTCGGCCGCCAGCTGCGCGTGCCCCTCCGCTACAAGAGCGGCACGACGGAGGTTCACCCCGCCTTTGCCATTGTGTTTATAGGCGACCTGCCGCTGCTCGACCTCTATCGGAGCATTTTGTTAGACGCGGTCACGGTGAGCCTCTTCCACGGGGACACGACCAAGAGCGATGAGGCGCCGCTGCCCATCGGCAGCGCCTCCTTCTCCATACGCGACTACGTGACAGACCGCCAAACCTACTTTGATGAGTCGCTGCAGCTCTTGCCGCACCGCGCGACCATCTCCACCTCTGGCACTTGCCTGACGGCGGACTCAACCATCGTGCTCCACCTCGACTTTGGCCTGCCTTTTCCGTCGGTGGAGCACGTGGACCGCACCGGGGCGCCGGCAGGGGACAAGGACTTCCTGACGCAGGCCTTCCTCCTCCTGCCCTACGCGGGGCACTGGGTCGAGTCGGTCGTGGCACGCTTCATGAAGGAGCTGCTGTCCCTTCCGCTGGGAAAGGAGGACGTGTATCTGTACGAGCCCCCGCGGGAGGACGGAGACGGCGAAAAGGCACCAGACACAAAGGAGGCGGCCGCTGCCAAGGCGGGCGGCGCCGCGGCGCAAAAGGGAGAGAAGAAGGGCAAGAAGCAGGCGCAGCCGAGCCGGCCGTCGACCCCACCGGAGGAGAACGCGCTCTCCTTCACCACCCCCTTCAAGCTGGTCACGCCGGGCGGCATCAGCGGCTTTGAGATCATGGACCGCGAGCGGCGCTTCATCTGCATTGAGGGCTCCCTGACGGAGGTGCACCACGTCGTGACGGCCGTCGTGGCCGCCGCGAGCTGCAACGAGGACCTCAAGGTGTTCCTTAACTCGGAGATCTTCGTGCCGAGGCGGTTCTATCGCGTCTTCCCGCCGCTTGTGACGCCGCCGCGGCCGTACGAGGGTCACAGCGAGACGGAGGAGGAGGACAGCGACCTGGACGACGGCGGCGCCGACGTTGAGGCGGAGGCGGGTGGCACCGGCGGCCGCATCCACCGCATCTGCCTCTCCGAGACGCTGCGCTCGCTCTCGTCCCAGCAGCGCTTCCTGCTCCACCGCACCCTCTCCGACTCCTGCCTGAACTGTGTGCGGAAGCTGGCCGAGCTCTCCAAGTGCGCCACCCTGCGTGAGGTGCTCACGCGCCAGCTGCTCCCCTCGCCGGAGGAGGTGATCAGCATCGAGCGCTCGTTCGGCCAGACGCTGGACCTCACGGATGTGTTCGCCAGGGCCGAGTACGTCGACGTGGAGGCGCTCCCGTCGCCCTCGCTGGCGAGCCACCACAGCCTCGCCGGCGACAAAGGCCTCGGCGAGCAGGAGGTGGACGCCGGCCACCTGTCGCCCTCCGACGTGGGCCACCTCGTCTCCTTTAACGGGATTGTGCACCACAACCCGAAGCGGCGCGTGCCGCCGCGCGCGGTAGAGCGCTTCAAGTGCTGCATGTGGATGGAGATGCTGGACGGCACGGATGTGCTGTGCGCCTTCCCGCGCGAGACACCCGGCACGACGATCCGCTACCACATTGAGGGCCAGGTCGTGTCCTGCGAGGAGACGCTGCTGCTCTACGTGCTGAGCTTCCACACGCTCGCCAAGGGCATCACCGTGTCGAAGAACCCCTTGTACGAGAGGATGCTGCGCGAGCGCCACCATGAGGAGGAGAGCTATGCGACGTGGGTCGCCCAGAACGCGGCGACGGTGCGGAACACCACCAAGAAGAAGGACGCGAGCACGGTCTCGAAGGGCGCCACCTCGACGCTGCAGCGGCGTCCGAACGGGGACAGCTCAAGCGACGAGGATGTGACAGACGCCCACAACCCACCCGTCGCGGAGGACGACATGGACGCCGGCAAGCAATCCGCGGCGCGCCACGCCACCACGTACGCAAACCGCTTCACAGGCACCAAAGGCACCAAGACGTCGGAGATGCAGAAGCTGCTGACGCGGCCGGCCAGTAACAAGGAGGAGGAGGCGGAGGAGTACAACAAGCTGTGGGACATGTACCACGCGCGCGACCCTGCTGCTGCTGCTGGTGCTGCGGGGGAGGATGCCACCATGACGACCACAAAGGATAAGCAGAAAACTGTCATGCACTTTTGATCAACCCTGCTAAGGCGTTGCCGTTGTGGTGTAGTAGCGAATGATTGATGTAAATTATACAAATGCACACGTATGTATATTCTTGTAAAATAAGAGTGGGCTGTTGTGATGACATCCCATCGTTTTTTTAAATTTATCTCCATTCTTTTTTTTTTTTTTTAAACAACACATACAATAGCATGAACTGTTCCTGTTCCCAACTGTATATATATCTATGATTATACATGTGACTGACTCGTTTCTTTTACACATCCTTTCTTTCCCTTTCCCTCTCTCCTTCTTTATACATTTGCTGACTAAAACAAGAATCAAACCGAGGTGAAAACCTATTTATTTGCAAGACTGAAGAGTCTTCCCAAACGGGCACTACCGAATCAATAACAACAAAACGTAGACACGGACTCACCCACAACCAACCTACACCCACATATATACATACTCCAACACACCTTTTTTTTTTTTTTTTAAACGTGTTGCGCTGTTTCACATCGTATTTTAAACTGCCTTAACTAATTCCACATGAAGCTCTTTCTGAAGACAGTCACTGGCAACCAGCAGGAGACGGAGGCTGAGGAGACCACCACGATCGCGGATCTGAAGAAGAAGCTAGAGAACGAATACGACCTGTCTACGCTCCGCCTGTGCTTCAAGGGAGCGGTGCTGGAGGATGCCAAGACGGTCAAGGATCTCAACCTGTCCGAGGGGGACACTTTAGTTATCGCAGGGAAGAAGAAGAAGATCCCGAAGCCGACCGCGGCGTCTGCCGCGCCCGCGCCGGAGGCCCCGGCCGAGGTGAAGAAGGAGGCGGAGGCGCCTGCTGCACCTCCTGCAGAGGCGGAGAAGAAGAAGCCGGAGGAGCCCAAGCCGACGGAGGAACCCAAGGCGGAGGCGCCCGCGGAAACTGTCGCTGCGAGCGTTCCTGCGCCTGCTCCTGCCGCCCCGGAGGCAGCACCTGCATCTGCATCTGCCCCCGCCACCGCCAGCGCACCGGCGCCTGCGCCTGCGCCTGCACCGGCTGCGGCCCCTGTCCACGCGGACCCCACCCACGGCGTGGACTCCAACCTTATTGACAATCTAGTTGCGATGGGGTTCGAGGACCGAAGCCAGGTGGCGATGGCCCTGCGCGCGGCCTACATGAACCCCGACCGGGCGGTGGAGTACCTGTGCACGGGCATCCCCGCCAGCGTCCTTAGCGAGTTCACGCAGCCAGCGGCGCCGGCGCCTGCCGCCCACGCGCCCCGCCCCGCCGCGCCTGCGACGGCCGCCGTACAGCCGGTGGCGGCCGGCACAGACCTGCGCAGCCAGCTGTGGAACAACATCCCCCACTTTGACCAGATCAAGTCCGTCTACCAGGAGAACAACTCCACCCTGCCCGTCATTATGTCGCAGATTGCGGAGCGTTATCCGCAGCTGTACGAAATGATCGAGGAGAAGCCGGAGGAGTTCCTCACGATTATGGCCGAGCGCGGCCGGCCCGCGAACGCGGTGGTCAGCCCCACCGGCGGCGCGTCGGGCGCGGCGGCGGCAGCGGGCGGAGAGGGCGCGGACCTCCCGCACTCCGTGGCGGCCCAGCTGAGCCCAGAGGACGTGACGGCCATCGACCAGCTGGTGGAGCTCGGCGGCGGCATGTGGGACCGCGACGCGGCGACGCTGGTCTACCTCGCCGTAGAGCGCAACCAGGAGGTGGCGGCGAGCGTCCTCTTTGAGCACGGTGGCATTCCGCCGGAGCTGCTGCAGCAGATTGCCATGCAGCTGCAGGGCGGAAATGAGGAGGACGAAGAGGATCCAGATGACAATGACGATGAGTAAAACAAAAAACAACAAAGCCTTGCGTTCTAAGAATGAAAGTAAAAAATGACAATGAAGAAAACAAAAATAAAAACAAAACAAAACAGAAACAAAAAAAAAGACAAATATGCAAGCAAAAAAGTGGTCTACCACTTTGAACTGCAAAGAAAAAAAAATCAGAAAAAAAATATTTATTATTGGTGTTTGCATGAAAGTTGTAAAGCGCTCACATTCCCTCT
>AUXN01000363.1:0-12852 GCA_000482125.1 Strigomonas galati
TTTTTTTTTCTTTCTGCTTTTTTTCTTTTTTTTTATTTCCCACCACCACCACCACCAAGAGACCACGAGCGTCCTTCGCCCCACCCCTTTGTGTAGTACACGGCAATGGCCGCCGTCACCACCAGCGCCGAGGGCACATCGCGCGGTGAAAAAGGCTCGCCCAACAGCACCCGCGCAAACACCGCCGTCAGACTCACCTCCACCGCCGACGCGATCGCCTTCACAATAACATTAATAAATTTCAGAATGAACGCGGCTGCGATGCCGGTGCTGGCGCCGAAGAGGATAATAGGCGCGACCTGCCACCGCAGCATGGCGCTGAAATCTAAATGCAAGAAGGCGGAAGGATTGAAGATCACACCGAGCACAATGTTGAACACAATGCCATAGAAATACATGAAAAAGTTTTGTACATGAATAGATAAGTGCATGTCCTCTTTTAAATAGTATTCATTGTATACGCCAGCCAGAGCCGACAACATGGCTTGCATGAGCATCACTATAATATACCCATCAAATTCTAAATGGGGAGATAGGTACTTGAGCGCGAGGCCGAAGGTGAGCAGCACGAGCGCGCACCACTTGCGGAACGTGAGGGACTGCCGGAGGACAGTGGTGAAGAGCAGACCAGTAAAGAGAATACGGCTCTGCATGAGGACCTGATAGGTGCCGGCGTGAAAGCGGTTCAAGTTAAAAAAAGTGAGATTGTTGTAGACCGCATAAATAAAGGCGGGGACTGCGAGAGGGAGGCCACGCTTCCATAATGCTTTTCGGTTAGCGCTTCTACTCGCACCACCACTATTGCTGCCACCACCAGCACTACTTACATCGCCTGTGATAAACATAATGGCCAGCAAATTTTGTCCCTTTTCATAAAACAACAAACCGGTTGTGAGCATCATCTTGGTGAACTCGACAGAGAGCACGAGGCAGGCCGAGTCGATTTTGATTTTACTGTTTGTCTGTGCGTAGCGGATGGAGAGAAAGAAGAACATACTGGTGAAAAGGTACACACTAGCAAGGGTAATGCTGAGTTTGATCGAGAGCGTGCTGCCACCACCACTACTGTTAGTTGCTGCTTTACTCTCATTTCGCTTGTGGCGCTCCGCCGCTGCCTCTTCTTCTTCGTCATTAGCTTCCTCCTCATTCTCCTCAAGGAGAAGTGGGTTTTCCTTCTTCTTGTTGTTCGTGTAATCATTGTAATTGTCGCTGTCGTGTCCTCTGGGGTACGGCGTGTGCACATGGACGCGAACGGCGTGACCACCGCCTGCAGCAGCAGCAGTGTCGGTGACCGGAACGGGCGTGACGCCTTCTAGCTGTGGGTGGCGGACGGCACGTGCGTACGGCTCTTGCAGGTTATCTACTGTAGAGGATGGTGCTGCCATCTTTGTATATATTAAAAAAAAATGAGTACTTGTCTTCTTCTTAAACAGATTATTTTTAGGTATTTATTTGATCTAATAATATTTTTATACTTACAGTTGAAAGAGAACAAAATAAAAAAAAGGAGGACAATGGGTCAATGTTTGTTTTGTTTGTTTATTTGTGCTCCCCTCAACCTTTTCCTACAAGGAAAACCAAAACATATGAAACACAAAATAATTTTTTTTTTTTTCGTCTCGTGTCTACAAATACGTTCAATGAAGTATACAAATATGATAGGAAATACATAAAATGAAATGAAAAATGCGAAATACAACAAAACAACAGAAAAAAATGATCATCCTGGAGGAGGCGCGCTTCGATTAATAATCGTCGTCCGTATCAGTTCCCTCAGTTCCTTGTAATTAATATCGCCATCATAGTTCCGAATCATCAAGGTAATAATATTCATGGTGTGCTGATAGTTAAAGTCCGCAGCGTCGAAGCCACCACCAAGATATCCGCCATGCGTCGCTGGGTTCAGTTGCATTAAGTTCTCATACAGTTGTGCGACGTTTTCGGGGCTACCAGGACTACCAGGGCTTCCCGCGACTGGGCCAAACAGATTCGAGAAGCTGTAGTCGGGCAGATTACTAATATTAATGTGGATGTTTTTATTTGGGTTCTTACGACTACCGCCTTTGCCTTTTCCGTTTTTGGTTTTGCTGAGACTGCCCAATGTACCCCGCCGTGTGCTGTCCAACGCGTCTTCCTCCAGCAGCGACAGATTGATGGGGTTGAAGTCGTAGTAGCTACTCTTCTTCATGTTGAGCGCATTAATCGTGTCGCCCTCATCATCTTCATCATCGTCGTCGTCGTCGTTCTCTGGTGTGACCATGTGTCGTGCGGTCGGCGGCGGCATCAGCGGGTTCGCATTACCGCCGCTCAGCGCCGCGGCGGCACGGCTGGTGGGACTGCTGCTACCACTGGTTGCAGCTGCCTGCATCATCGTCCGAAAGAACTGTCGTGCAATGACATTTTTGTGAAAGTAGTGCTGAATCGCCGGAGGAGAGGAAATGCCATTTGGCGCGGTGACGGTGTTCAAGGAGAAGAAGGTGTTACTGTCCGTGCGCAGTTTTCGATTTTGTAACGCGGAGCGCACCGCCATGAGGTCCCACATGTTCGCATCATACGCACACGAGTAGCCACCGTCCTGATTTCCCATCATCATGGTGTTGGTATTATTATTCGTCGTTGCCATTGTGCTGTTGTTGTTATAGTTGGAGGCAGAGGTGCCGTTGAAGACGTTAAAGGTGGCGCTCTTGCTTAGAGGCATGCCACCACCGAAGGAGTAGTTGGTGGCGGTACTGGTCAGATTCAACGGACCTCCTCCGCCTCCGCCACCACCGATGGTGGTGGTAGCATGTGGGGACGCAGCGCCGCTGTAAATACCCGATGGCGACGCCGGCATCATGTTATGTGTAAAAGTAAAAGAAGACGACGGCCCGAAGCTGTTGTTGCTCGTGTGCAAGGCGGTTACCGTGTTGTTGCGCATCACCATGGACTGTTGCTGCTGCAGCAGGCCGGCGCTGGTGGTGGTGCTGCCGCGGAGGAGCGGGCTGGCGGTGGTGGCATGGCTCGTGGAGAGATACTTGCGATCGATAGAGAGCAGGTGGGTGATGAGATGCGGCAGCAAGCAAATCACATCCGTCGCGGTCACTTGAATGTGAGAGTAGTCCAAGTGGCAGTGGTACTCGTAGAGAGGGTTGTAGTAGGCGGCGCGACGGGCGGCGTTGCGGCGCTTCACGAGATCACCACCATTACCATCCTCTCCCTCCCCTTCACTACTATCACTATCACTGCTGCTGCTTCCACTGTTGCGCCCCTTTTGCCCACTGCGTCGGTGCCGCCGGTGGCGGTGCTGGTAGTAGAGCGTGTGCTCGTTGCCGTTGCCGGCGTAGAAGAGCGCGGCAGCCGTGCGGAGCAGCAGTAGCATTTTGGGAATCTCTCGCGTCAGGTATACACCGGGGCTGTGCACGCCGATGATGCTGCCCTTGATGAGCATGATAAGGTGGCGGAGGTACCGTTGAACAGAGGCCACACAGGTGACCGTGCTCAGGAGCGCGGTCTCGTGGCCGTCACGTTCGTTAAAGGCACGGAGGGCCATGACAGGTGGTGGTCCTGGTAGGGTGTTGAGGGACGCCGAGGGGTGTGATAAGTGGGAGTGATAGTAAGACAAAGGTGAGCTGCCAACGCCACTACCGCCTCCTGCGCCTCCCCCTCCGCCTCCGCCTCCGCCACTAAAGGCACTCGTATAGTGAGAACTATCCATGCTATCGCGGGGCTTGCTCTTTCGTTTGCTGTGCTTCTTATCCTTATCATCGTCATCATCCTCGTCGTCCAGTTTGTCTCCTGGCCCTGTGCGCGAGAAGGGATCGCTTTCTTTTCGGTCTTGATGTTTCTGCAAGGACGACTGTTTCTTCTTGTCCTTTTTGCTCTCACTACCACTAACACTACCACCGTGATGGTGATGATGAGAAGAAGACTTGTCCGCGTACTTTTTACGCTCCGCCGCTTTTTCGCGGTCGCGCTCGCGCCGCTTTTCCATCTCGCGCTGCCGCTGCTCCTCTGCGCGGATGTCGTCTTCCTCCCGCTGCAAGGACTCATACACACGCTCAATGCGATGGTTGTCTTCGTCTTGGTGGATGATCTCCAACATGTGGGGTTTGCAAATAACATTACTCCGCAGCGCGTTGCTCACCTGCAACACCGCCGCGCTCTCCATCGACATCTGCGACAGAAAAGTAGAGAGAGAAAAGGCGGCGCGGAGGGCCTCGGAGAGGAAGAGGGTGTACGTCTTGTAGTGACAGAAGGCGACGACGCGGAGGGCAGGGACGGGGCGAGGCTCGGCGCCGTGGGCGGAGCCTAGCATGGAGGCGTTGGGGCTGGCGGCCATCATGGATGCTGGTGCCATCCCCAGCGGTGGTGTCACCTGCGCGAACTGTAACACATCCATCAGTGTGCTGCGGACGTCCGGGCTCGCGAGCTCGAGACCTTGCAGACACACAATGACGACCTGCTTGGTGGTGGGCACGTGCATGGCCGCGGCGCTGCTGTTGCTGCGCTGGCGGGCCGCGGCGGGAGGCACCACGGTGGCGGAGGTGTTGCTGCCGGCGGCGAACACTTTGGAAGGCAGGGATGGCCGATGCTGTTGCTGCAACACATTGTCGTGCGAAAGCGACTGAAAGGTCACCGCTTTATTGCCACTATTCGTATTGTTGGCGTTATTACTATTGTTGTTGTTCGGATTACTGTTGCTCTTGCTGTTGTTGTTGTTACCACTGCTGTCCACGCGCACCTGCACATCGGAGAGGGAGAGACGAGAGAAGACGGGCGAGTTATTGCGCGTCCCCATTTCGATATCGTTGCTGCCGAGAAGTGGGCTGCTGCTGCGGCCAGGCGCGGTCGTCCGTTTTTCATTATGATAGGAAGCACTAAAGGCACTGTCCTCATCTGCTTCTGGTCCCATTAGTCTATTATTATTATTGTTAGTGTTGAGCATGCTGACTGCAAAGACAGAGTTGCGGCCGTCTTCACTACCATTGTCATCGCCGCCACTGTTATTTTGATTATTTCCTCGCGTTTCCTCGTCCTCGTGCTGCGAGTTAGGCGAGTAGGGCTCTTCCTCTTGTTGTTGTTGCTGGTGTTGCTGTTGCGGCACGTGGCCGCCGCGGCGGCGGTGACGACTGGGCGCGCTCACCGTGCCCGCCGCCTGCGCACGCAGCAAAAATGCTTGCAAGTCCTCCACTTGGGTTTTGCGACTAATGGTAAATTCTACGTATTTGGGCCCCTTGGGCATACTCGTGATCATGTTGGAATGATTAAATTTCGCCTTGTTAGTGGCAGCTGCTGCCGGGTCTTCCTTGGGCTTGTCGGCCACCTGGGACTCCTCTAACTGCTGTTGCTGTTGCTGCTGCTGCAACTCCGCCTGCTGCTGCTGCCGGTGCGACAGCATCATGGCCGCCTGTGCCTCGTCGTTCTCGTGCAGGACGAGCAGGTGGGTGCGCGGGACGCAGCAGCAGATGCTGACGAGCGCGTAGAGCTGCTGGCACTCACACGCGATAGGGTTGGAGGTGCTGGGCCACTGACCTGTCAACGGGTTCGGGAAGCATTGAGAGAGGGCGGGGCGCATTCTACTATATTATATTATATTTGTGTATATTAAGAATTAGCAAAGAAACAAAAAAAAATTATAAAGAAAATGTCAGTTGTGGTATAAAGTAGAAAAATGTTCTGTTGTATTTGTGTATAGATATTTAAGTGTGTATGTGTATGTGTGTGTTGAGTATAAAGAGATGTGCGTCAATGCGTCTGATACGCACACACTGCCGTGTACACACAATGTAGTTATAGCTTCGTTGACTTTGCTACAGCAAGAGAAAGTAGCGGAGAAGAAATCAAATGTATACATATAACAAACGAGAAAAAAAAAACGGAGCTATAGAGTGAATTGAAGATTTGAGGCAAAAAAAAAAAAACAGAATAAAACAATTAGAAAAATTATTGTGATCATTAATTATAATATAGCAGCCGTACTACACCTTACACATATCCTAATGGAACTGCACTACCCATTTACCTAACGGTGCATTCTTCCTATCTTCTTCTCTTGCCGAAGAAGAAGTTGTAGAAGTGGTGGAAAGAGAAGGAGGAAACAAGCTCACAAGTGGTACTGTGGTTGTTGAAGTCGCTGTTGCAGTGTTAATATTATCCCCACCTGTAAAGCAACTGAGATATAAAAACATCAACTCAGATGCCATCACACGACCATACTCTACTTCCCAAAGACAAATGTTCGCCAATTGTTCGACTGTCATGCTATTGCAATTATTATTACTATTATTATTTTTGGTTCGTTGCAATGCGCACTGTGCGACCTGACGCACACGATGGTGGAAGAAAGAGTTGGAATGCGGAAAACACACCATATTTTCCTCTTCTCGTTTGAGACGGAAGAACAGTTCCTCTTCATCTACCTCTGTTTCTTCCTTTGCTGTTTTTCCATTCTCTTTCTCTTCTTCTTGTTGCTGTTGTTGTTTTTGCTGTAACATTGACAGCACTTCCATCGGCGTCTGCGTTGCGGTGGGGAGCAGTTCGACCTGACGGCACATAACGGTCTGTACACCATCTATCGCATTCAGATACATTGTATGTGCAAACTTCTGTTGCTCTTTTTTACGCGTTGTTGTTGGTGAAAGACGAAACAATAACAAACTGACCAGCTCCGACGGCCTTTCTCCTTTCATTCTGGAAAGTTGTACGTCTTCTTGCAGCAAAGTTAGGAAAAGACTTTTGTTTAGTTTTGTTACTTGAAACTGCTTTTTATCTTCTTGTGCCTGTGGTTGTGGTTGCTGCTGTTGAATTTGTGACCGAAAGACGGCATTCTTCTTCTGATTGTTGGTGGACGTGGCTCTTTTTGCATCCTCATGCTCAATTTCTTTTCGAATCCGTTCTCGAAATTTGGCATAGTTTGCCTTATCTGTTAAATAATAACGAAGATCTTCCATGCGCTCTCTACTGGTGAACCTTGTTCGTTGTCTCGTATAAACAGTATTGTCGTTTTTCTCCTCCCTTTCTTCTTGATTGCCTTCTTCTTGCACTTGTTGTTGCATTTGTTGTTGTGATTCTGACGAAGAGGGCTGTACTAAGCAAAAAGAGTCCCCCAATGCCATAGTAGCCGCCTTTGGATGCAGCTGCTCCAGCTGCTGTCGCACCTTCGCCCTTTGTAACATCGGGTTCGAGAAGAACAACAAGATAAAGTACAAGAAGGAGTGTGAGGAAACAATGCACATGGCCGCAATCGCAGACCCGTCGCTGCCGCTGAGACCTCCACTGTTCAAATTATTATTTAAGTGATTATGCGCGTAGTCCTGATGACTATAAAACTTGAGCAGCGTTGCAAAACGGGTTAGCAAGAGCGGTGTTGTGAAGAACTTGGTTGTAAGGGGCTGTAAGAAGAGATGATTCGTTTTGTGACAGAGCAGCTCGTCGGCGGAGCTGCCGCCACCGCCCCGCGAAATGCGGAGCTGTCCGGCGAAGTGCGAAAATAAATAATGCACATGGCCGTGGAAACTACTGATGATGGTATTCGAAGACCCCGCAGAAGTAGAAGCAGAAGAAGAAGAAGAACCTGCAACTGTTGTATTATTATTATTATTGTTATTATTATTAGCTGCAGCAATGGCGGTGGTGGTGCCGATCGATTCACAAAACTGCGCAAAGAGCGCGCTGCCATTGTTAGGTGGATGCAGCCCTGTTACATGTTGCAATGCACTGCGTGGCGCGGGCTGCTGGTACTGCCGCTGTAGGTCTTTTTGCCAGCTGCCGCCTGCGCAACCGAAGCTATCTGCGAGGTTGTAGTCACCATTATGATTATTGTAATTAATATTGATATTGTGGATGTTGGGAGAGTTTCTGCCAGCAGCAGCAGCAGCAGATGGTGGAGGTGTAAGGAACCAACGTTTTAAGAATGAATCGGTTGGGAAGAAGCCACGTGCTAAGGAAGATAATAACGAAGAGGATGAAGACAGCTGTGTTGGTGATAGTGTTGCTGCTGATGTTGCTGTTGGTGGTGATGCAGATAAAAAGATGTAATGTAACAAGAAGGAGTCAATATAATTCCAATCTGCTACTTTTTCATCCTTCTGATCATCACGGTTGAACCACACAAAGGTAGAAGTGTCGCCCATAAGAATACTTGACTTGTTATATGTATTATTATTATTATTAGTTGTCGTTGCTGTTGTTGCGGTTAAAAAGCGTTTATCATTCACAAACGGCGTTGGGTCAAACGAAAAGAGCAATACGGACGGCAAGGTCGGATAGCAAATATACGAACTAAATGGAGACAGTTTAAAATAAGGATCGGATAAGAGAAGACCCATCACCATCCATTGTAAGACATCTTGTACAGGGATCACACGGATACGATTATGGGATGACTCGGAAGAAGAAGGAGACGTAGAAGACGTTTGTGCAAACTCAACAATCGAATTCTGATACATATTATAAAACGTGCGGCCCATACGCAGCAGACCATGCCATTCATAATCTTCCTTGGAGCGCTTTCGTCCTGCTGCTTTGCTATTAATATTGTTATTAGACTCTTCTTCATTTTCATGCTCCTCTTCTTCTGGTGAAGCTCCTTCTTTTGCCACCGGAGGAGGATGCTGAGAGAGATACACAGACACGGCATACGACGCCCAGTCACACATGTACGCGGTGGTGTTATCGAGCAGCTTGTTTTTGTTTTGATTATACAAGTAGGGGAAGCGGCCTTCCTTATTATTCTCATGATGATGATGATCTTCTTGTTTCATCTTTGCGAGGTTCCTTTCCTCTACGGACGGGCCTTCTTTTAACAAGTGTAATAATGCTTCCACTGTCAAACTACAGTTACAGGAGCCACCACCGCCATCTTCATTTTGTTTAGTATAAGAGGAAGAAGAATGGGTAAGTAACGTTTGCACGATGGCGGAGCGAATGCGACGTTGTAGTACATCGGGTTGGATCCAACGGTCTCCTGTGATGATCGTGCTTGTGGTTGGTATAATTACATTATTACTATTATTATTATTATTGTTATTATTTTGATAGATATCTTCTTTCTCTTGCTGTTGCCGTTGTTGTTGTGTGTGAGTTTTGTAACCGTTGGGGAAAGAGGAAAAGTAAAACGGAGAGGCACCACGCGGCCTTTCTCGTGATAAAGTGGTTGTGCCATTACCATTATTATGATTGAAGGGTTTTCCATCTCTTTGTCGCTGTACGGAGGTGCGAGAGCAAAAAATATCTTCTTGTACTAAAAAAATTATTATTATGGTGAAGTGTAGATAATAGCACTGTCGCTGCTAATGCGCCGCTCTTGGTGGCTGCACAGCAGCTGTTCCGCATCATTATTTATGGTGCGTGAATTAGGAAAACAAAATATAAGTATTTCTATGTGGTGAATAATGTATGAATCATAGTTTCTTTGTATACTACGAGCGAAAGGAAAATGTGGAAAGAGCAAAAACGGGTTTAGATATTCACGTTTCCTTGAATGTCACAAGATGCGAAATAGTAATAAAATATTAAAAGGCAAAAAGTTGTTGTTTATTTGAACACTTTTTTTTTTTCTTTTTTTTTTTTTTGTTCGATATAAACACGTGAAAAATGCGTTTTTGCATTGTAAGCATACTAGTATACATATATATTTATTTTTTATATGCATAAATACATTTGATTTTTTTTTTTTTTTTGTACTTGTTATCTATCTTTGCGAATGATGGCTAGCCGTTCCATCATCTTTTCACTAATTTGCTCTTCCAGCTCTGCAAAAACTTTTCGTTCTTCTTCCGTCATATCTTCGTCATCTTCTTCACCAACACCACCACCACCAGTTGCTGTTGTTCGTTTTAACGCAGTAGCAGTGACATTCACGTGTGCATTTTTAACACCAACCGTATTACTATTGTGGTTGGGCTTTGGTAAAGGTGGAAGCTGAGAAACCAGTGTGGCCAACTCCCTCTGTACATTTACACTTCCCGTTGCGATCTCTTTTCCATGCATACCAGCCGCATCATCTTCATCATCATCTTCGCTTTCCTTGTTGCTGCTGCCGCTGTTGCTGCTGTCATCACTGAGAGTTTCGTATGCAGTACTATTATTAGTGTTATTATTATTGCTACTAGAATTCCCCACCGTCGTTTTGCTGACCATCAATTCCTCTTCTTCCGGTGCGGCTGCGTCTTCCTTTTCTTTCCGTAAAATAGCGTCTTTTAGCAATAACACTTGCTTGTAGGGATGACTTTCAGCTGCAAATTTTTGTTTTGTCTGCGGATCATTGTTGTCTTCAACAACTGCTTGAATCTGCTCTGCTACCTCCAACGCGCTCTTGAGATTGTCTTCTTGCAGGAAGTGTAAGAGGCGTACGTTTAAACTGAAATAGGCATCTTCCACTTTAGTGGTACTGTCCGCTGTAGTGGACATGATGAGAGCACAAAATATATAGATGCACGAATGTGTGTGTGCTAAAAAAAAAAAAAAAAGAAAAAAAAAGGAGAGGAGGAGAAATATACACACATGTAGTTGATTTTTCATCTATGAAGCATACCGGCAGTTAAAAAACAAAATAAGCCATCACTTAAAATGAATAATATTTTGATATTTATATTTCTTTTATATTTGGGTAATTAGATAAGCGTGATTGTATGCGCATCCCTAACTTTCACATATTGCTGCGCTCTGCCATCTCCCGCTCCAGCGCCCTCGCACCAGGTGCAGCCGCCAGCAACAGCAGCGTCGCCCCCGCATGCACAAGGGCCGTCACGAGAAACGCCTGCTGGAAACCATTCGTACGACTATCATTATTATTACTGTTATTATTATTCCAATGCTGAATTAACATCCCACCCAGGAAAGCACTACCAGACCACGCCAGCGAAGTGACAGACTCAAAAGCCGCAAACAGCGCCCGCTTCTCTTTTTCTTCCTTCAAACTGTCCATAATGAGACTTCGCGTGATGCCGAAAACCGCATTCATGCACCCGTTGCGCAGAATAAAGAGAAGGCTGACTGTTAGCTGAAATGTACCCATTTCATTCTTGTTAATAGTAGCTGCAGGTGTAGGGACAGGAAGTAGCGAGAGCAACAGCAGCGCTGTGATGCCCAACGCACGAACTGTCAACACACTGTACAGACGTCCCAGACGTGGTAGCAATAACATCTGCACAATGACAGACGAGAAGAAGGCGGTGAGGAGGGTCGAAAGTAAATAGTTTGTGTAGATGAGACGTGGCCCCATTGCACAACTCTCCACAAAAAAGATGGAGAAGTACTGTAATGTCATACCGGAGCCCACAGAGAGAAAGAAATCGACCGCGCAGACGATGTAGGGCACCGCGTGCACCGCACAAGAGTTCGTTGCTGTCCTCGCTAGAGGAGCATTATGCACAGCACAGATATTTGTTGAGGTTTCTTCTTCTTCCTCACCTTGTTGTTGTTGCTGCTGCAGTTGTAGATTTTCAGTTGAACCTGTGCCGCCCTCGACATGACCAGGTGCGAAGGCACTAGAGGACTTTTTGTTCTTTTCGTCCTCTCCACTCTCTCCTTCGTTTGCCTCTTCTGTTTGTACACTATTATTATTCGTTGTGTCAGCAGTTGTCTCCGTGACCACCACTACTTCCGCACTATCTGTTGTGGTAGTCGCAACGGTGGCGATGGCGTACTTATCATGCAACAATACATATAACGGAATGAGCGCCAATGGATGTAAGTACAATCCTACCCGCAACACTCGCTTCATATTCACCAGATCCCAACTACTACCACTTGCTCCTCCTTCTGTATTATCTGTAGCAGCATTAGTATTATTATTGCTTCCATCTTGTGTGGAGGCACGTACTAACAACACCATCGCCGCCGTATACCCCACACAGTAACACAAGGTCTGCAAGATCCATTTACTATTATACAAAAGCGTTCGCTTGCCGGTGGGGATGCTGTCCGCGAAGAGAGCTTCAGATGCGGTGGAAACCAGACCCATGTAGAGCCCATAACACACCTGCGCGGCGACCAGCCAGCGGAAGGCGGCAGCAGGGGAGGCGGAGGCGACGAGGAGCAGAAAGAAAAGGATGGCCATGGCGCCGAAGCCGCCGCCGAGACGGATGAAGAAGATGCGTTTGGAGAAGAAGTGTTGGACGATGTGGTGCCAACAGCTTTGCTTCGTGCGAGCCGAACGATGATGAGTATTATTATTATTATTGTTGTTGTTGTGCGAAAAGAAGTCTTCTTGAGATCCAAAAGGATGAGCTCTCTCCTCTACGTCCTCTGGCTCGTTTTCATGTTCTCCTCGTGTAGTGGAGGTGGATGACGAAGGTGCGTTGGCATTTCTGATCGCAACATTATCATTATTGTTATACTTAGCAGGAAGAGCAGAACAGACGCCTGTCAGCAACGCGGACACCAGCTGCGCCACCCCTGCTGCGGCAGCCGCCGTGCCCACAGCCGTCACGCCAAACTCCTTGTTAATAAAAATGGACAGCAGCTGTGCGCCCCACAAACTGTAACATGCGCCGTCGAGGAAGTTGTAGAGGAAAATGCCACGTACGTTTTTATTTTGCCAACTACTATTACTACTTGGTGATGAGGATGAAGAGGAGGCAGTGAGAGGCGTTCGTTGCGTACCGATGGGGGACGAAGGAGAAGATGGAGAAGCGTTTTGTGTGGTCCTACCATCATTCCCAAAAGATGGAACGTCTTTTCATTCTCAGTCTCATTTCTGCTATTTGTGTTTGTTGTAAAGTTCGTGTTTGATATTTCTCGTGCAAAGTGTGCGCGTCGCTCTGGACGACGACGCTGCTCCAAAGATTGCTCGTGCGATTGCATTTTTATTTTATTTTTGTGTGAGTGTGAGATGATTTAAAGAGTAAGGTAAACAGAAAAAANAAAAAA
>AUXN01000364.1:0-12826 GCA_000482125.1 Strigomonas galati
ATATATATATATATGTAGATGTGCACTTGAAAGTAATGTCAGAAAAGGTTGTTTTTTGTTTTTTTATCAAGGCAAGAAAATGCATCACAGAAAAAAGGGGGAAGGAAAATATAAAGTTACTTATAGTTTACAAATTTAAAAAAATATACATTCATTTCGTTAAGCCTTTCGGTAAGCTTCGTTACTGGTTCTTATACTTCTTATACTCCTCCTTGTGCCGCCGCTCCACGTGCCCGAGCCAAAGCCTCCGGGAAGAAAAGACGTCCGTACAGGAGCCGAAGGGGCAGGCGTACACCAGCCGTTGGTTTGTGTCCTCTGCCGCCACATCCATGGAGTACTGCGCCTGCACCTTTTGTTTTTCCTCCGCTAGCAGCGCCCGCTTGTAACGACGCTCGACCGTTGTTGTGGGCGGCACGAAGAATGATACGGTTGGTGGTGCTGTTTTTGTTCCAGAAGGCGGAGAAGAAGGTGCATCCACTTCGCTTTGCTGCGCTTGTTGCGCTTCTTCCTCTTCCTTTCGTTTTTGTTCTGCTGCCCGCATATTCTTGAGTGCCTGCCGCCGTACTCGAACCCGCATGTTCTTTTCTTTATTCTTGCTGGCGAGGATGGCTGCGGCCGCATTGCGAATGGTCTCAGGCAGTGTGCAGACCTCAGCGGTAGAGGCTGGCTGCGGTGGTGGTGGTGGAAGAGAGGAAGCTGACTTCTGTGCTGTAGCCCCCAACGCAGGCGACGACGAGGACTGCATTTGCCGCCGCTGCTGTGCGAGCAGCCGCTTGCGAAGGATGCGGATCTGACGTCGGTGCGACATATTTTTGCGCTTATAGTCCACCACGACATTTTCGATAGGGAGAAGCGCGGTGTCCTCCACCTCTTCTTCCTCTTCCTCCTCCTTCTCCTTTTCATCCTTTTTCTTGTTGTCGTGATCGCTGTTGGGAGTGTTGGTCTCCTCTCGGGCCCGCTTCCTGTTGCCGACATCGGAGGGTGCTGTGGTCTCCTCTGCTTCCTCCTTCTGCTCATCCTCCCCTTCGCGTCGGGCTCGCCAGCGCAGAAACTCTCGCAGCTGCTCCTTCTCGTCCTCCTCCATCCCTTCCGCATCATCGGAGGACATGGAAGAAGCGGAGGAGAAGCCACCACGACGAGGGTGCTCATAGTATAAGTTGTCTTCTTCTTCTTCTTCCTCGTCATCGTTATCGCCATCGTTCCCTGGGTGATCACGAAAGACCTGCAACTCCTCTTCACTGTCCTCCGCGCTGCTGATCTGCGCATTTTCGCAATAGTGCAGGCCGACTTCCTTTGCTGCCGTGCTCACAAACGCGCGCTCGTCCTCCTCGTTCACGTCCTCTGTGTCCTCCAACGGATCTGGCCGCACGTTGGGCCGGAAAGGACAGTAATAGATCTTGTGACGCCGCAGCTTGGTCGCACTGCTGACCTCCACCTCGCAGGCCTCGCACTGATACACCTTGGGCGGTGGTGGTAGTGGCTTGCTCTTTAAGGGAGACAAAACTTTTTGTGGGGAGTGGAGCTGCTGCTGCTGCGGTGGCTGTTGTTGTCCGCTGTTCGCGTCGTCGGCTTGTTGTTTGCGGCGCTTGGGGCAGCTGCGCTCGTGCATGGCGCAGGTCGTCCGGAAGGCAAACGCGCGGCCGCAGTAGGCGCACACCTCGGAGCGGCAGGGCGGCAGCGACAGCGGTGGTGGCAGTGGTGGTTCCGCCTTCGCCTTGTCCTCCTCTTCTCCATCTTTTGGCGCCTGTTTGCTGGCTTTGCTAGTTATACTGTTCTGCGGCCGGCGTGGCGGGGACGCCATCTGCGGGTGTCGCATACGCAGATGCCGCCGGAGGTTACTACTTGTCGTGAAGCTGTCCGTGCAGTAGGTGCAGCTGTACGGCCGCTGGCCGCTGTGCGAGCGCAGGTGCCGTGCGTAGTTGCTGCGGACGCCGCTGAAGCTGCTGTCGCCCTCGTAGATCTTCCCGCACTGCGGACAGACGAGTTGGATGCAAGAGGCACGGAGCCGCTTCAGCGCCGGTGGCTTCGCCCGTGAGGGGCGCGGCTTGGAGTTGGGCTTACGCTTCACGGCCATCACCACCACGCTGCCGTCGGCGCGCACTTGTGTGGATGGTGGTGGCTCTAGTTCGCCTGTTTTTGCAGTTGCTGTTGCTGTTGCTGTCGGGGAAGGACGTGCCTTCCGCGGCATGGTACTAGGGTTGTGTGATATTGAAGATTATAGCAGTATGTGTATTTGCATGTACACGTTCTTTACAGCGTACTTTCGTACACAAGGAAGAGAGAGAGAAGGGGGAGGAGAAGACAAATACTGAACGCGAGCAAAAGAAAAGGATATGAAAAGAGCAAAAATACTTATCAGTCAATAACTACTAAATGTGTTTGAGAAGTGTTTAGAATCATTTCGTGCTGTTTCTTTTGCATGTAAGTGAAGGAAAGGGAAAGCCAGGTAGTGATACAGAATTGTTGTTTCAAAAAATGTTAATAAACACTTTTTTCCTTCTTCTTTTCGATTCTCCATTTCGGCTGCCTTTATAATATCACTCGTTCACAGATCGCAGAAAAAAAAATTGTATTTATATACCAAAAATCTATGTCTAGTCGTAAAAGCACTCTTTTTCTTTTTGTTGTGGTGGTGGTGGTTATCGGTAAGAAACCGAGTTGTGCACTTCCGTCGCGTGCTCGACCGCCTGCAACTTCACCTCCGACGCCGGCGCCCGCTCGTGCCGCAGCAGCCACACCTTGCGGTAGAGCCCGCAGCCGTAGCCGCGCGTGGCGCCCGTCGAGCCCAGCACGCGGTGGCACGGCATGAGCACACAGACAGGGTTGGTGGCCATGGCACGGCCCACCGCGCGCGGCGCGGGCGAGGCAGGGTTGACCATCTTGGAAAGGTCGCCGTAGGTCGTCGCCCTGCCGGCCGGCACCTCCCGCATGAGCGTCACCCACACCCGACGTGTGTAAGGTGGTGTCTGCGGGGGAAAGTGCACCGTCACCTCCGCCAGGTAGCGCTGCAGCTCCGCGGGCGATACCTTGGCGGGGTCGGCCGCGAAGAAGCGGCGCAGGCCGTCCACCTTCGCCGCACAGCGGCCCAGCACCGCTTGCTCCGCCGGGCTCACCGTCTGCTTCTTGGCGTCCACCACGTGCAGCGTGGTGTCCGGGTACCACCGCGACTGCAGCGTGGCCAGCCCCTCCGCCTCGCCGTCAGTCCAATTGCAGGCCCGCACCGCACCTGCCTCGTCACTGTACACGTAGAAGTCACCCAGCGGTGTTGGCATCTCGGTACGGTACAGCGTCAGCGCATCCGTGGGGGCTGGCGTCATCCTCCTGCTGGTCCTGGCAGCGGCAGCCTTGGTCTTGGTAGGGGAGAGCTGCTTCACCGCCTTTTTTTGGTGCGCCTTTTGCGCAGTAGTGGCGGAAGTAGTGCCCTTTTTCGTCGCTGCGGCGAAGAGGGAGCGGGTGTTCAACAGCAGTGCTTTGGCCATGGCGTGAGTGCTTTTTGTTTTTGTACAGTTATCTGTATATGATGTGTGTAAGTGGAAGAGTGTAATTGTTTTTTTTTTTTTTGTGTGTGTGAAACTTTGTTTTGTTTGAATAGCAAGAAAGTAAGCGGGGAAAAAGAAATAAAAAAAGATGTGCGAATATCTGAAAGAGAGATAGGGGAAGAGAAAGTTGTATGATAGAAGTGCATTCAAAATCTTTCAACAGTGATTCATTTTTTTTTTTTTTCATAAAAACGTTGATAGTGTTTTATTTGTTCGTTTTTGTGTTGTTGTTGTTGTTTTTTGTTTTTCTTTGTATTTGATAGTTAAGTGTTAGAAATAATTATACGACTTTAATTTAAGAGAGAGAGAAAATAACAACTATTTATATTAAAATCACCATTTAAAAAAAAAGAAAAGATAAAAAGAATAAAAAAACTGAAGGATTTTCTTTTATTTGAGGTTGTTGTTGGAGGAAGTTTCGTTGCGTTTGTGTGTCTTAAGATGTCATGGCGTACAGCACGTCCTGTCCCGTCATGTGCGACAGGTTCGTGCAGAACTCGCGCGTGGCCTCCACCACTGCCTCGTCGCGGTCCTCCGTCAGCTCCACCACGGAGGGCAGCATCTCCGCCATGAGGCGCGCGGCCAGCTCCTCACCGCCGTCGGCGTAGAAGCCGTCCAGGCACAGCACTGTCATGCGGCGCACCTCGCTCTGCGGGTGGCGCAGGTCGCGGACGAGCTCCGCCTGCGTCTTGCTCTGGAGCTTGTTGGAGTTGAGGCAGGCAAAGAAGGCGCGCAGGGTCGGCAGCACCGCCTGGCGCGCGCGGAAGCTGTAGTCGTGCGCCTCGTCCGTGAGGTAGCTCGTGTTGTGGATCTGGTGGACGAGGGCGGGCATCATGCTGTTGAACACCTCCGGCACGGCGAGGTAGACGTCGACGGGGATGCTCGGGTCCGCGTCGGGGCCAGGGGTGTGCGCGAGGGCCATGCGCCGCACGCTGTCGAGCGCGCCCTCCAGCGCCAGGGCGAGCAGGGCGCCCAGCGGCTTGGAGCCGCCGGTGGAGGAGCAGTGGTTGGCCAGCACGGGCACGATGTACGGCGTCACGACCGCAAACGCGAACTCGAGAATGACTTCGAGCTTGTTCAGGAGGAAGTTGTAGAGCGCGAAGAAGACGATCCAGCGGTGCACCACCTGGCGACCGGCGGCCCCACCGTCTGCGCGGCCACGCGGGCCCTCCTCCTCCGCTTCCCTGTCGCTATCGTCACCGGCGATCTGGCGGCTGAACTTCTCGGAGTCGCCGCCAAAGGCCCACTCCGCCACGAGGCGCAGCAGCTTCACACAGTGCTTCGGCTTGAACTTGACGAAGAAGATGGTGTAGGCCTCCATCACCGGCGTCACCACCTCGCTCGGCGGGATCGTCGGGGCCGTCGCGAGCGTCTGCAGCGCCGCGAGCCAGAAGTTCTGCTGCGGCGTCGTGCCCTCCGTCATGACGCTCATG
Organism: Strigomonas galati; assembly: GCA_000482125.1. NCBI lineage: Eukaryota > Euglenozoa > Kinetoplastea > Trypanosomatida > Trypanosomatidae > Strigomonas > Strigomonas galati. The sequence continues at coordinate 4,973 of AUXN01000364.1, forward strand.
TGCAGCAGCTCCTCCTTCTTGAGGTTCTGCACGCGGCGGCCGACGCAGCCAAAGAAGACGTCGAAGGAGTGCGTGAGCACCTGCAGCCGGATGGTGTGCCCCTTGCTGCCTTCCGCCGCCTGCGACGGCACGTAGCGCGTCCCCCGCAAGCACTCCGCGCACGCGTCGACGAAGAGCTGCGGCTCCAGCAGCGCCTCCAGCACTGTGAGCACCTCCGCGCAGAGGTAGTGCGTCTCGGCGTCGTTCACGTTGGTGAGGTGCGTCGCGCTGAAGAGGACGCGCGAGAGGTAGGGCTGCGACATGTGCCAGCACGAGGGGAAGCAGCGGATGAAGGTCGAGAGGGTCGTGTGGCGCAGCAGCGAGCCGCCCTCACCCTGCGTCACGAGCGGCGGCAGCTCCACCACCTCGTACACAGCCGCCCGCACGACACTCTCGAGCAGCGCCGTGCAGTGCTGCGAGATGAAGGCCGCGCCCATCACCTGCGTGACGGTGCCCAACGACGTCATGAGCGTCGCCTCCGTCGCGAGGAGGCCCTCCTCGAGCTGCCGGCGGCTGTCGCCGTCGCGGATGCTCGCGGCCACCTTGTTCAGGTTCAGCTCGGACGATGCGCCGCCCGACGTCTCGGCCTGCACGACGCGCTGCAGCGTGCGCATGATGGCGAGCAGCTTGTTGCCGCACACGTCGTCCACCATGTCGTGCACCTCCTGCACGCGGCTCTTGCTGCCAAAGAGCTTGGACAGCGTCGACTCGGAGACGCGCTTGCTGCGGTTCACATTCAGCAGCGTCTTCTCCGCCTGCGTGCTGCCGCCGCTGCCGACGATGCGCACGAGCTCCTCCATCGCGACGGTGCAGAGCTGCGTCATGTACAGCAGCTGCAGCAGCAGCGGCAGGGGCAGGTCCGTGGTGGCGGCGGTGAGGCCCTTCTGGATGGCGGCGAGCGCCGTCTGCAGCGATAGCGTAGAGAGACGGAAGAGGGGCGTGTAGAGAGCGAAGGTGCGCTTCGTCGTGAGCGGGCGCGCCTTCACCCGCACGAGGTCCATCAGCGTCAGCTTCTTCTTGGGGTCGCGCAGGTCGCGGCGGTGCTGCTCGAGCTCGGCGTCGCTCATCGTGTTCTCGACGGTGGGCAGCGAGTGGTGCAGGCGGTCCACGAGCACCTCCAGGCCCTTGAGCTGCACCCCAGCGCGCGGGTTCGCGAGCAGCTGCAGCTGGCACGAGACGAAGGTCGGCTCGTTGATGCCAGCGAGCACGCACGCCAGCGCGTTGCCGGCGAGGAGCTCCAGCAGCATTGCGTAGGACTTCTGCTCGCCGAACTGCGTGTCGGCGGTTGTCGCGTCGTTCTCCGTCTGCTCGTTCAGCTGGCTGAAGTGGGAGAAGAAGCTGAGGGCGCTCACGATGAGGCCCATGCACACGCTGTCGGTCTGGCTGCCGTCCGCCGTCATGGCGGCGAGCGTCTGCTCGTTCTCCTCCTCGCCCTCCGCAGCAGCAGCAGCCTCGCTGCCTTTCTGCTTGCGGCCTGTTCCGCGGTTGCCCTTGTGCTGGAGCTCGATAAACGGACCCAAGAAGGAATCGGACTTCACGGTCGTATTGATGAGGTTCAGAATCTCCTCTTGGCGGTTGAGCACCTGGTTCGTCTTGACGAGGCGGCGGAACAAGAAGATCATGTCCTTGTTCTCGTCGGCCTCCTCCTCGGCCGTGTAGGCCAGCTGCGCGGCAGGGTCGCACACGAGCTGCATAAGCTGCGAGATGCACTGGATCTGAGTATGGATGTCGAAGCTGGTCAAAATCTCTTGGCTGACCTCGGCCGCCGTCTTGTAGCGCAGCGTCGCCGTGCGCTCGTAGGGTTCCAGTCGAATGAGCAGCGCGACGAGGGGGATGTGCAGGTAGAAATCCTTCTTCTGCAGGGTGTCATTGTCGGCCGTCTGCGCGTGCAGGTCATTGCCGCGCGCGTTGGCGAGCAGCGGCGCGAGGACGCGCAGCAGCTCCGCGATGGTGTCAATCTTCTCCTTTAGTTGGTTCTTCTCCTTGCCGCTCAGGGCCGCCGCGCTCTCCTCTTCCTGCTCTTCCTCCTCGTTGGTGTTGCGGTCACCCTGTTGCTGTTGCTGTTGTAGCAGCAAAGACGCCATTAGCACGAGGCCTTGCTTGAGGATGAGCCCGCGCACAGCCAGCGCGCCGCCGCTCACCTTCTCGGAGAGCGCCTGCGTCTGGTGCAGGCACACATCGACCAGGCTGCGGAGGAGGTCGAGCACGAGGCGCGGGAAGACACCGAGGAAGCGCTGACCGCCCTCCGTCAGCGCCAGCGAGGCGCCGCCAGCGCTTGCGATGGTCTCGTCCGCCTCCTCCTCCTCCTCGCTGCGCGTGAGCAGGGCGAGGGTGCCCTCCAGCGGGTACAGCTGCAGCAACTCCTGCACGAGGTGGTAGAGCGACTGCTCCGTCTCTTCGTCATCGTCATCGTAGTGCACAGCGGGGGAGGCGCGCAGGAGGGCCGCCAGCAGCTGCAGCCGGCGCACACTCGCGGCCGTCGCCGTCCACTGGTGTGGGGCGCTGCTGCTGCTGCTGCTGTTGCCCTTGTGGCTGGGCAAGCCAAGGTGGAGGAGTTGCACTGCGTCCTCATACTGCAGCGGGTGCGACAGGGCACAGGCGGCAGGCGCCTGCCAGTTGGACCGTGCTCCCGCCGCGGTGGTGGAGGTCGAAGCAGCAATCGCAGCCGCCTCGTTGTTCGCCTCGCGCGGCGCCATCTCCAGCAGCAGCTCCGTCAGCACGTCCATGTGCGCCTCGGGGTGCTCGCTCTGAAGGAGGTGCGGGCGCACGATGCGGTGGTAGCCGCCCATCGTGCCGACGCAGAACTGCGCCACGTCGGGGCCGATGCGGCGCACCGCCTCCACGACCAGCGGCGCCACGTAGGCCGCGATGGCCGTCACGTAGGACTCGCTGAGGTCGCCCACCTTCTCCTTCGCAGCCGTGGGCTTGCGGGTGGAGAAGATGAGCGTAGAGGCGCTGCTGATCTCCTGCATCTTCGTGCCCTTCTGTAGCGTGTGCGCGAGCAGCGTCAGGGCGTGGCGGTACACCGGCCGCGAGGCGGAGGCGCCCGCCACCTGCAAGTGCGAATGCTTCAACAGCAGCGCACAGAGCTCGAGCGCGGGGTCCTCCGCCGGCTTCGTCGCAGGCAGCACCGCCGCGCGGCGGCAGACGGCCGTCACGAGCTCCGCCTGCGCGACGGAGGCAGACCCGCGCGTGACGATGTGGCGCACGCGGGGCAGCACGAGGCGGAGGGTGAGCTGCGCGCCCGCCTTGGCGGCCGGCGTGCCGTCGAGCGACGGCGCCGCGAAGAACTCCTCCACCACACGCGCGGCCACCTCCGCCGGCAGCACATACACATCGCTGCCCTCGGCGCCGACCTTCTCGCCGAGCATGCGGCTCACCAGCTCCGCGGCGGCGGTCGTCAGCTGATAGCGCGACTCCGCGCGCGCCATGGCCTCGACCACCGCGCTGAGGGTCGTGACGGAGATGGGGTCTTGCTTGGCGGACAGGATGCTCGCCAGCACCGTGCCGGCCGCGGCCGTCGCGTCGTCGCCGCCCTTCTTTTTGCCCTTGGCGGACATGGCCTCCAGGATGAGCCCCTGCACCGTCTGCAGCAGCCGCTCGCGCTTGTCCTGCGCCACATAGAGCGGGAAGAAGAGAATGAGCGCCAGGGCACCCAGGCCAGCAGCAGCTGCATTACTACCTGCTCCCTCTGCGGTGCTCTCGCCGTAGACCGCCGTCTGCAGCAGGGTGTGCCACGGCACGAGCGCAGCCGTCGTCTCCTCCGCCCCAGCTGCGAGCAGCTGGAAGAAGGCAGGGGGCAGCAGCTGCGGGTGGACGAGCAGCGAGGGCAGCGGCGTGTGCAGGTAGGCCAGCAGCCGCAGGCTCGCCGGGAGCCAGGTGAAGACCGCCGCGCTGCTCTGGGTGGGCACAGCGGCCTCCGCCGCCAGCAGCTCCACCACCGCCGCACGCACGACCTGACCAAGGTGGCGCGTCAACGAGTCTTGCGGGATGTACAGCGAGGAGAGGCCGTCGTTGGTGGCACCGCGGCCGACCTGCGACTGGCGCTCCTGCTGGTGCAGCTGGGACTGCAGGGCACTGCGCTGCTTGTGTAGCAAAATGGAGAGGTAACCTTGCTTGGCGGCCGCAGCCGCCGTCGTGCCGCCCTCCTCCGCCGTCAGCACCTCCAGCTCGCCCTTCTCACCGAGCAGGAAGTGGTACAGGACGCGGACCGTCTCGGCCGTGTTCGCGCGCAGCGTCGCGGCAGAGGCGAGCAGGCACTCGCAGGAAGCGCGCCGGTACTGCTGTGCGGACGCTTTGCTGTCAGCCAGCACGGCGGTGACCTCCGTCAGCGCGCCCTGCAAGCGGGCGGCGGCCTCCGCCTTCACAGACGACAGCAGCTGCGCGCTGTGCAGCACATCGACGTAGGCACCATCTGCGCTTTCCTTTCCTTTGGTCGAAGTCTTGGTGGCCTTCTTCTTCTTCTTCTTGCCGTCTTCGTCGTCGTCACTGTCGTCGGAGTGTGTGTCAGCACCCTTTGCCGCCGCCTCACTTTGGAGGGACAGCTGCAGGAGCTGGGCCGCGCGCGGCAGTTTCTCGAACTGCTTCTCTAGCGTCTGGTTCATCTTCTCCAGCGAAGGCAGCGGGGCTGCCGCGGTCGCGGCGACAGAGGTGTACAGGAGCAGCGCGTAGTAGAGTGTGGTGGTGTACATGTCATCCTTGTTGCTGTCCTCCTCGCCTTCTTCCTCCTCGTTGACGTTGGCGCGCTTCTTGCCCTTCCCCTTCGCGCCACCACCACCACGCTTGGCCGAGCTGTGAAGTGCGAGCGTCTCCTGGAGCAGCGGCTCCACCACCTCGTCCAGCACGAGCGCCGTGAACTCGGTGCCGTGCAGCGAGGCCAGCTGGAGGAGGGACTGGAGCAGCAGACGCGTGAGGGCTTGCGGGGTCATGACCGCTGCGGTCCAGGACGAGGTCGCCACCAGCCCACGCAGAAGAAAGGCGGCGGTGGTGACGAAGGCCTTGGCGGTGGCGGCGTGTCCCTCGTAGGACAGCACGTGCGCGAAGAGGTCCGCGAGCGAGCCCTGGCCGCTGCCGGTGGAGTGCAGCAGCTGCTCCATCGTCATGTCGCGCAGCGTGCTCGCGCCGAGCTGGCGCACCTCGGGCGTGGGGTGCAGCAGGCAGGCGAAGAGCGGCAGCTGCTCGCCGGACGCCTTCTTCACCTCCACCATCTGGTAGCGCGTGCCGCTGAGGTGGTGCGCGAGGAAGGAGGTGACGCTGCTGCGGCCGGCCTGCGAGTGCAGGAGGGAGGAGAGCGTTTGGTCGAACACCGTCTGGTAGCGGCGCTCCAGCGCGGCCACGACAGACTCAAAGAAGGGCGTCACCTCGTCCCCCTTCTTCTGCTGCTTCTTCGTCTTCTCGCCACCAGTGAAGGTGTCCTCGCAGGTCATGAGCGTCTCGAGGTAGCGGCCCACCACACGGGGAGACAGCGGCAGCTCCGTCGCCGCACACTCCAGGAAGGTCAGCACATCTGCCGGCACGCTCGTCACGCTGTGCGCCACCTTCACGCGGTCCAGACAGAACTCAACCAGCGTGCTGAGCAGCGCCTCGTAGGGCACGACGCCCTTCGCCAGCATCGTCTCCATCGTGTTGCGCAGGAGCGGCGTCCAGTGCGACCACGGCAGCGAGATCAGCGTGTTGAGCTGCGCCGCGAACTGCACCTGGTCCACCACAGCCCGCTGTGTGCGGAAGAGCACCTCCAGCACCGCGAGCAGGTCCGGCAGCGGCGCCACGGCGCCCGTCGTCGACAGCGCCTGCTCGAGGAAGCTGAACACGGGCTTGATGACGGCCGCGACGGTCTGCAGCGAGAACTGCACCTCCGTGCACCACGCCGCGAGCACGACGAGCGCCGTGCACGCCGCCTCCTTGCGCGTCGTTGTCAGGCCCAGCGGCGAGGCCACCTCGCCACGAACACTGCCGGACATAAACTCCACCAGCACCGGGAGCAGCGCGCGCCACTTGGCGTCGGCCTCGACGTGCGTCGCCAGGCGCGTCGCGACGGCTGCGAAGAGGGCGTTCGCGGCGTGGTTGGTGATGCCGAACTGAAACGGCATCGTCGCCGTCGCGCACACGAGGCGCAGGACCTCGCGGCTCTCCCCACAGGCGAGGACGAGGTGGTCGCGGAGGAGGGGAGCACCGCGTTCCTGGTTCTTGGCCAGGAACTCCAGACCCGTGTCGCGTAGGTCCAGCAGCAGCAGCGCCCGCGCGAAGAGGTTGTGCTCGTGGTAGGGCAGGAAGGCGCGGAGGACGGCCGTCACGTTGTACACGTGGACCTCGTACACACGTACCAGGTACTCGAACACCTGCTGCGCCGCCGTGAGGAAGAGATGCGGGCTCAGCAGAGTCAAGAAGTGGTCGAGGTGCGCGTCCAGCACACGCACCTCGTCCGACATCAGCAGCTTGCGCTCCTTCTTGGAGGTTTCCATGTCGAACAGCACCGCGATGAAGGGGTGGAAGCTGTTGTCCATGCTCACGAGGGTCTGCAGGCCGTCCGTCGCCAGCTGCCAGATTTGCTGGCGAGAGAAGCTGCGGGCATCGGACTTGTTGAAGAGGAACGATTCTGCTAGCTTCTTAGTGTCGGTGGGGCGTGTCTGCAACTTCTGCAACTGTGTGGAGAGAGAGGTCATGATGGCGTCTTCGTCTCACACAGACAAAAAAAAAAAAATAAATTAAAAAAAAAAAGAATTATCCGGTTTAAATTACCTAGTTTAACTAGTATTTACTTATTAGAATATTAACAAAAGGAGTTCGAAAAGAATATATACTATCGAAGATCAAGAATGATGGAAGAAAGGGAATTTAGTCACATAGATTCAATAGCACTTGAAACAGAAAAAGAAAGATATTTTTCGTCTCTTACAGTTGTCAACGTGTTAATGGCTTCTTTGCGTCTAAGTAAAAAAACACAAGTTCTTAGCAATACATTGGTTACTCTGTTTTAAATTGCTTGCTGCGGCCGCGGCCAGAGCTCTCATAAGCGGAGACACGCTTCCTCCCCGCACCGCCCCTACCAGGGGCAGACCCATACGTGGCCCGACTCCCACCACGACCGCCGCCCTCCGCGTCTGCCTGCCGCGACTTGGCCAGCTCTACCCGGGCCAAGGCGCCCACGGAGGAGGCTGTGAAGAGGCGCTCGTTCGGACTAAACGCGTGCACGCGAGAGTGGAAGGCGTAGGCGCCGCCCCAGTTGCCGCCGCGGGCACCAGGTCCACTGCTAGACACCATGGCCGAGAGGTCACCGCCGGTCGCGCTGACGATGCTCGTCGGGGCGCGCAGCCGCGCCTGGCGTTCTACACCGTAGCCTTCGAACAGACCACCTCCTAGCTCCACACACTGTTTGAGATAAACGGACTCTAAGTCGTAGATGACTTCATCCAGATCGGCGATGGACTCCTCCAGCGCTTCCCGCTTCTCTGCGATGCTGTCCAGCTCATGCAGTGTCGCTGTCGAGAGTTTTACCTCTGACTTCTTCGTGTGGCTGCGCCTGCCAGCGCGGGTGTTGGGGGCGCCCACGGTAGAGAGCGACGGCGTGGGCAGTGCCGCCCGCGTCGCCACGTTCCCTCGTCTCGACATGGTATTACTAATCAAATCAACGTCTATGAACAAAAAATGCAACGACTGAGCAACGAGAGCAACAGTGCTTCCACGCTAACGTAGCAAGCAAAGTGCTGTTATATTATTATTATTCTGCTGCAGTTGGAGAAGAGAAAAAAAGAGGGGAGCGTGAATAGATGGTTAAGAACAGATGTACACAGAAAGAAAAGAAAAGAAAAAGAAAAA
>AUXN01000365.1:0-12793 GCA_000482125.1 Strigomonas galati
AGAGAGAGAGAGAGGGGGGGGGAGAGAGAAAGAAAAGAAGAAAATAGGTCCGGCAAGAGAAAGCTACTATAAAAAGTTTCACATGAGGGAAACGTTTACGCGGCTACCAAATACAACTATCAGGATAGAACAGAAGAATAAAATTTATATATTAACAAATTGTACTTGCGTACATATATATATATATACATACATGTTCATTACAGTCTAGTATAAGCTTTACAAGAAGCCAGAAAAAAGTGAGGGAAAAAATTACATACAGTACGCCTCCGGAGATTACAAAGTGCAAGTATCAAGGAGGAAAAAGATAGAAACACAAGGAGATACAACCGTTATAGCAACCACCCAAAAATGAGGGAAAGGAGGAGAGGGAAAAACAAAAAAGTTGTGCTCCATATATGTGTGTGTCCTATAGAAGCCAAACTAGTTCCACTCAAACTCAAGTTAAAAGGGGGTGTTACGCGACCTAGGAGGCAGCAAAGGCACATTCTTGTACCGGTCCGGCTTGGCGGCCTCAAGGGCAGCCATCTCTTTCGCTATGCGGTCCTCGTTCGCCTTCTCCAGCGCCTGCTGCGCCGTGAGCTCCGTGCGCCACTCCTCACGCGCGGCCGCCTTCTCCGCCTGCCGCTGCGCGATCTGGGCGTCGAGGTAGCGCTGGTTCTCCTTGAGCATGTTCATGCGGCGCTGCCGCTCCTGCTCGTCAATGTCATCCGTGTTGGCGAGGGAGTTGAGGAAAGCCTCGTGATCACGCGCAAGCGCCTGCTTCTCGTCGGCGCGCTGCTGCCGCTTGTCCATCACCTGCTCCCGCCGCGCGATGAGGATGTTGCGGAGCAGCTGGTCGCGGCGGGACTGGTCCGCCTTCCACGCCGCCTCGCGCTTCGCCCACTCGCGCTCGTTCGCCTCCTCCCACAGCTTGTCCATCGCGTGGGTGTCGTCCTTCTTCTGCGCCAGCTGCCGCTGCAGGTCCTCCATCTGTGCCCGCTGCTTCTCCATCTTCTGTTGCTTCTCCACCTGCGCCTCGCGCTGCTCCTGCGCAATCTCGGCCAGGATGGCGTCCAGCGTCTCCTTGTCCTCCTTGCGCAGCTGGTCGTACTCCTGCTTGCGGGCCTGCTGCAGCTCCTCGTTGAGGTCCTTCATCTCTTGCGCGATGCGCTCGCGCTCCGCCCGCTTCGCCACCTGCTTCTGCGCCTCCACCACGCGCTCCTCGTGCAGCAGCCGGTAGAACTCGTCGTCGTCGCGCTTCTTCTCGGCGGCCTCCGCCTCGCGCCGCAAGGCGTTGCCCTGCACCTGAGAAGCGAGGTCACGCTGCAGGTGCTGCACGCGCTGGTGGCGCTGCTCCAGGTCCTGCTGCGCCCGCTCGTTCGCCAGCCGCTGCGCCTCCGCCGCCTGCTGGTCAAAGTACGCCTTCTCCGCGTCCTCCTCCGCCTTGCGCTGCTCCGCGAGGCTCAGCTGGTCGTAGCGCGAGTCCGCCACCTGCATCACTTTGAGGCGGCTCTCCGCCTGCCGCAGCGTGTCGATCTTGTCGCGGAAGAGACGGTCCTGCCGCGCCTGGTTGTCCGCCTGGCGTGCCTGCTCCCGCTGCGCCTTGAGGTCGCGCGCCTTGCGGATGAGCCGCTCGCGCCGCTCCTCGTCCGTCTCTGCCAGGCCGGACATCATGGACTCGTACTGTGCCTGCTCCCGCTGCAACAGCTCCGCGAGGCGGGCACGCCGCTGCACGAGCGCGTCGTTGTGTCGCGCCTGTATCTTGTCTAAGTGTCTATATAAGTCCTTCTGGGCCATCTTGGTCTCGTTCTTGACCTCGAAGTCTACCTGCATGCGCTGCCGCTTGTCCAGGGCTTGCGCAGCACCGAAGTCCTGCATAAACTGCTCCCGACGTTGGCGTGCCTCAATGGCCGCCATTGCATTGTTGCGTGACATGGAGCTCACTCGAGAGAAGTGTGGTGAGAAAAAATGGGTTTAAAAAGAAAAAAACTTGACAGGTAGAGTCCTTTGACAAAAAAAAAAATGAGAACTCAACTATTAATGTAACTGTGAAGTATCCAGTAGTGACGGTTGCTAAGAAGAGAAAACAGAAGAACAGAGAAAATGAGAAACATATTGAACAAAAGCACTGTGGAGAAGGCAAACGTATAGCCCCTTCGCAACCGCACATGTCGCACCACCACAAGAAACAAGAAAAAAAAATAGCATGTAACATGAAAAAAGAATAAGTCCAGCCCATAAGGTATACAATTCCACAAGTTCGTACAAGATTTGCAAATAAAATAAATAATACATACATTAAAAATGAATACACTTCTGTGTTAAAACGCAATTAGTCAGCAAAACAAAATTGCAATAAGCAAAAAAAGCACAACGCGAAAAAGTGGTAAAATGAACTTTTTTGGAAAGGAAAAAAGTAAACGCAAAGGTGAGGGACATAAAGTGCTTAAGCAAAACGTAGAAGCAAAAAAAAAGGGGGTAAAAAAAATGTGGGAATATGTCAAAAACAAAAGAAATGATAAATATGATATAGCCAGATTAAAAAAATAAAAATAAAAATAGCCAGTTATTTAGCTGTCTGTTTTAAGTCTTTGCTTCATTTTTACTGCACTACTCACGCTTCACACATTTCGCAGCAAGCAGTACAGCGAAGTAGGCGACCATAAACACGGTGCGAATGATGGGCACCGCCAAAGGTGTAGGATATTCCGTGTCGTGGTGAAGTCGCAACGTTGCAAAAACGGAGATCGATATCGCTGATACGCATGCAAGGATGCACATAGTCGCACAGAAGCAGTTCATGCCGTGCGTCGCAGGGTTCACCAGCACCAGACGGGGTGTCGCCGCCGTCATCACCAGGCACACGATCAGCGCCACGATGCTGGCCGCACAGTCTGCGAGGCCGCACCCGATGAACGCAAAGACGAAGAAGTCCAGTGCATCGCTGTCAGATGGCTCCTTCTTCTTTTTATAATCCTGTTCCTTCTTGTACATGTTCGCCTCCAGGCCCAGCGTCGCGATGGTGAAGGCGAGCGAGAGCACAATGAGCACTAGGCACGTCACGCGAGCCCACAGCGGCGGAGGTGCATGGCGGTCAGGCGCTTCGCGATAGATGCGCTCGTCTTGGAAGTACGCCTCGTCATTGATTTGCGGCGCGGCGTTACCTTCCTTCACGACCTGCACAGAGTCCTGCAAAGGAACCTCGTTGCAAGGGTTGAAGGGTGAGCTCATTTTGGACCGACCGAGAAAAGATGGAAGAAAACAAAGATCACAAAACAGAAAAATATATGTGTAGTTAAAGTAAACAGATTGCAGACTAGATGGTATAGAGCACCGTACAGCAAGCGAGGCAAAAAGAGGAAGGAGAAGGAAGGCAGAGTGTGTGCAAATATGTATATATCATAATAGATTGTGTACATGATGAAATGAATAGAGTCAAAGTGCTCCTGAAAATATTTAATAAGGACACAATGAGGAAGCGATTTTTCTTTCACCTTCTTCTTCCCAATGGAGAGAAAAAAGAGACTTATTTAACACCGGTTTTTCACGTATCATATACAGGTCCGCCACTATGTGCAACCTGGAAGGAAAAGCAAGAATAGTATACAAATTGTAAACGAATACGTTTTCAGACAAGAGAAAGAGGAAATAAAGAAAAGAAACGGAAAAAGAAAAGGAAACAAATCCACCAATGAAAGAGAATTTATTTTTAAAAAGCCATGAAACGAGAAGCGTGTGCGTAAAATAGCAGTTTACGAAATTAGTAAGTCAAACAAATAAATATGCAATAACAACCACAAAAAATAAAAAAAGGGGGGGATATAATATGTATATAAAGCTAACATACTTTTCGTTAGCCGTGATTGTCATTACGTCAATGGCGTTTCACGCACTTGGCAGCGATCAGAACAGCAAAGTAGGCGAAGAGGAGTATCATACGGATGATCGGAAGCGCAATAGGCGTGGGGTACCCTACACTCTGGAGTGCATTCATCCCTGCAAAGGTAATAATCGAAAGGATGGACGCGCAGGCTAGGATGCAGATGGTCGCACAGAAGCAGTTCATGCTGTGTGTGGCAGGGTTTACTAACACTGAGCGCGGATTCAACGCCGCCAACACTAGGCACACAGTCAGCGCCACGATGCTGGCCGCACAGTCTGCAATGGCGCACCCAATAAGAGCCAAGATGACCTAGTGCACAGTGTCGCTGTCAGATGGTTTTTTTTTACTGTTAAGCCAATCATTTTCCTTCTTGAACATGTTCGCCTCCAGGCCCACCGTCGCGATGGTGAAAATCAGCGAGAGCACAATGAGCACTAGGCTCGTCACGCGCGCCCACAGCGGCGGAAGTGCATGGCAGTCAGGCGCTTCCCGATAGATGCGTTCGTCTTGGAATTACGCCCGGTCAACAATTTGCGTTGGAAAAGTCCCGATCTTTATGGCCTGTACGGATGCCTGTGAAGAATTTTTATCGACTGGTTTGCATTTGGTGCTCATGGGGGGGCAAAAGGAAGAGACAGAAAAGAAAAAGAAAAAAGAAAAGGAAAAAAAAAGACTCTAAGAGATGAAACGTGTTTAAGGTCAAAACGAACTAGTGGGGAAGAAATGCAAGCTAAAGGATGTACACTTTGAAGACTTCCTCGAAAAGAGAGTAAGGCGAAAAGAGAGAAGGCAGTGGACTACAAGAATTACTTTTGATTGCATATGTTTAAAAGCGTTTGACTCGTTTAGCCAATACGAAAACGAGAAACAGAGAAGACGAGGAAGAGAAAAAAAAAAGAGAAAGAGAAATGAAAAGTGAAATCTCCGTTATTACTACTTGAAAAGAGTACTCGCAAAAGACGCTCGTGCCGTCTAATGGGCCTCCTCCACTCAATCGAGTTCATAGAAAAGAGGTGTCAAAAAGATTATAGTCAACTATTAAGCATGCGAGTTAACCACTAACATGAAATTTTTAAAAAGAAAAATTAAGATATATTTTTTAGATAGAAATAATTATTAATTAAGGATGTGGCTGTGCATGCATGTGTACACAGCCTCTCATATATATATATATATATATATAAGATGAGCCTTACTCCGGCTTAGGTTCGCGCTTGCGCTCCGCGCGAGCCTTGATCGACTTGGAGAAGCTAAGAATCTGGCCCGCGCGCACGCTCTCCGGCAGCCACAGCATGATGGTCTCAATGATGGCGTGGTTGCGGTGACCCGACGTCTGCGTCACGGAGCCGAGCTTGTCGAGCGTCTGGTGCGCCATGCGGTCGGCGTTCACCATGACGAACGACTCCTTAGGCGCGCGCTTGCTCTTACCCTGGGTCATCTTGCTCACCACGACGTTGGGCGTCACGGTCAGCACGTCAATGCCGAACTGCTTGAGCTCGTAGTGGAGGCCGTGGCCGAAGGACAGGTTGAAGGCCTTGGTGCCGGCGTAGGTCGACAGCATGGGTGTCGGCGTCACAGCAGACACGGAGGAGAGCACAACGATGGCGCCGGTGCGCTTTTCCTTCATCTTGGGCACCACGTACTTGGTCATGCGCACCATCGCCTCCGTGTTCACCTTCAGCAGGAAGAGATCCATGGAGAGGTCAACCTCGTCGAAGTAGTTCGTGTAGTCGTAGTTCACACCGACGTTGTTCACGAGCACCGCGATCTCAATCTTGTCGAGCTCCTGGAAGAGCTTGTCGTAGTCGGCGGAGGTGGCGGAAGAGAAGTCGAAGGGGATGGCGAGACCGTCGACGCCGAGTTTCTTGATGTCCTCGACGACAGCGTCCAGCTTGGAAGCCGTGCGCGCGATCACGCACACGTTGAAGCCGCGGCGCGCAAGGTCCATGGACATGGCCAGGCCGATGCCCTCGCTGGCGCCGGTCACGACGGCCCAGTTGCCGGCCTTGCCGTAGCGCTTCTTCATGTTGCAGGAGGTGAGGTAGTTCGTCTTGAGGAAGCACAGCGTGCGGAACGCGGCGCAGGCGGCAGAGACCGCACCGACGGCGGCGAGGGCACGGAGGGCGTAGTGGCTCGGCGGAGGCATAACGAGGGGAAAGGTGTAAAGAGAAGTGGGTGGGTAGTATGAACGGAGAGCCGTCAAGGAGGTAGACTACAGTAGTATGATCAAAATGAAAACAGAAAAAAAGGAGGAAGGCAAGATGATGGGAGAGAGAGAAAAAGAGCTATCGTAATTACAGAAAGCATAAATTGGAAAGCACATGCACACACAAACAACACAAAACAAAATAAAACAAAAGTAAGGCGCGTTTGCAGTTCAAGAAGTGAGAACAGAAAAGGAAAAACTATAAAATAGAACACATTTAGAGGTAAAATTTACCTTCAAGCAGAAAAGTAACGCTATTTTCAAAGATTATGTAAAAGTAGTTTTTCTTCTTAACGTACGTAATTGAAAAAAAAAAAAGTAGAAATAAACCGAATGCACTACATTGTCGTAGGCAATAGTTCTTAACTTGGCATAAGAGCACGGTTGAAAAGATTATGATTTACGAAATCAGAAAGGAAAAAAAAGATTTTTAAAATAAAAAAGTAAAGTGGTGTGCAATAAAAAAATATGAAATAAAAAAATATGAAATAAAAAATAATTTTTTGTGTGCTTGTGTCACACAATCCTTTTGGCCGTCTTTAATGGTGTTATATGCTTTTTGCCACGATCAGTACAGCGAAGTAGGTGAACAAAAACGTGGAGCTAACAGCGGGAATTGGAGGATACGTCACGCTGACGGCGGACAGCGTGATCGCAGAGATAAGGATCGCCGCAGCAGAAATAACTTTAAATAGGCAGATGGTCGCGCAGAGAAGAAGGGCTCCAAAGAGGAAGGAGGCGGGATCTCGAAGGACAGGCGGATCACAGCAGGCATGGTAGACTATCACAACCGTAACAAAATGTATAAAAAGAAGGGGAAAAACAAAAACGAACGTGGAAATAAGATAATAATAATAAAAAAACATGATGCACAACCGTGCACCTACTATAGCGGCAGGTGAAGCAAAACGAAAAAGCAAGTGTAGAGAAAGAGACAAGTAAATCAAGAGAGATCAGCGCAAGTCATGTATCTAACAAAGCACAACAAAAAGAGAGAGATATGCGAAGAAGGCCCAGCAGACGAACGATCCAAACGGCTTCAGAGAACATGAAGAAAGTTAATATTTTTTTCCAATGCAATTTGTCAATTTAAACACAGAAGAGAGAGTGAGGGGGGGGGAAGTAGTTTCTATTTAAAAACGAGAAAAAAAAAAGCAAAATATGCAATAACCGAAAAAGCACGAAACTAAGTGATTCAGCAAAAGAAAAAATAATAATAATAATTAAAACTAATATGAAAAAAAAGGGGGGAAGGAAGAGAGATTCTAACGCAGACGAGACAAAAAAAAAATTGAAGAAAAAAAGGGGGTAATTTATACATAGATACGCTTTTGTTTGAAAATATAAACGGTCAGATGTATTAATGACGCTTCACACACTTGGCAGCAAGCAGCACAGCGAAGTAGGCGACCATGAGCACGGTGCGGATGATGGGCACCGCAAGAGGCGTGGGGTACGGGACACTCTGGGAATTACTCAGCGTTGCAAAGGTACCAATCGAAACGCCGGATGCGCATGCAAGGATGCACATAGTCGCACAGAAGCAGTTCATGCCGTGCGTCGCAGGGTTCACCAGCACCAGACGGGGTGCCGCCGCCGTCATCACCAGGCACACGATCAGCGCCACGATGCTGGCTGCACAGTCTGCGAGGCCGCACCCGATAAGGATCAAGACGAGAATGTGCAGATTATCGCTGTCAGACGGCTCCTTGTGGTCTAACCAGTACTTCTCCCTTTTGTACATGTTCGCCTCCAGGCCCACCGTCGCGATGGTGAAAATGAGCGAGAGCACAATGAGCACGAGGCTCGTCACGCGCGCCCACAGCAGTGGAGATGCGTGGCGGTCACTGATGTCCTCAAAAGGCTCATAAGTAGAGGTCTGTACCTCAGTGTCGAGCATGTGTTGCTCCTCAGGCTTGGACACAGTCACGACGGAGGAGGTGTCCTGCGTGAAGGAGCGGAAAGACATAAGGATAGGAGGGAGTTTGGGGGATGAGCAAAGGGGAACGGATAAGAAGGAGAAGGGGGTGTAGGTTGGCTACTTGGTAAGAATTAAATAGAATGTGAATATCCGTAAAAATGCGTAAACTTCAGGAGAAGAGAATGCAAAAAGAGAGAGATACAGTGTTTATATATGTACGCACAGCACTTCGTAAGAAGAGAGAAAAAAAAAAAAAAGAGAAGCATGCTCTTACTAACTCAAAATTGTTACCCAGCTTGTCCAAGATATATATATATCTGATTTTGCTGTTCGACCTTTTTTCAAATAATTAGTAAAGTACATAATTAGTAGAGTACACAAGCGCTGCCACCTCTTCGAGATGAGCCTATCAAATAATAAGGGTAATGTCGAAGATAAACTAATGGTTCTGGCCTCATTCTGGCGTAGAATTTTAGGACTGAACGACGCAGGTGTTTTCTCTTTGACCAACAACAAGAAAAAAAGGGGAAAATGTTCCTTTAATACACAAGCAATAGAATGTATATCTTCTTGAGAACGGCTGAGCATAAAAACAGTTTTTTATGACGGCATTGTTTGCAGTATCACAACTAGCTTCCTAGACAACACAAATGAGAAAAAACTTTAGCACGAAATTGCAATAAGCAAGGGAGTTGAAAAAAACTACGCACATTCAGACGGAAAAAAAAAGAGAGAAGATCGAACGAACGGAAAAGGAAAGTAAAAAGAGAGAAAGCGTTGTTTTTTTTTTTTTTTAAAGACGTTTTTGATGCTACTAAGCGCGTACCATATTCACTTCCCCATGGTCTCTCTCCTATGCGCCAACAGCCATCAGAACCGCAAAGTAGGCGAAACTAAAGAAAGACCGCACAATGGGCACCGCCAGAGGTGTGGGATAATCACAGCATTTCTCATTCCGCATGGTTGCAAACAGCGCAACCGAAATGGTGGAGGCAAACCCTAAGATGCAGATGGTTACGCACAGACAATGTCTACCATGTCTGAGTGGCTTTGTCAGCCCGATATGTGGCTTCACCACTGCCAGTACCAGGCACACCGCCATGGCAATCATGTTTGCGGTGCAGTCCATCAAGCCGCACATAGTGAAGAAGAGGATGGAGGAGTCTAAGGGGGACCTTGCAAGCACGTTCACGTCAACGAGGCGGTCCGCCAAGATATCCTCCGCGAAGATATCCTCCCTCCTGTACATGTACACCTCAAGCACCAAGGTGGGAACAGTGAAGGCCAGCGCGGCGCCGGTGAAGGAGATGCTCATCGCGCGAGCCCACAGGGGCGGCGGCACCACCTCCTGTCCCTCCCCTGCCTGGTGCAAGATCTGCGGGTTCGGGAAGTAGGCCTCGTCTGCCTGCGCCGACTTGGTCGCTGCCCGATGTGTAGCCCACACACTCTCTTGGTTCTGTGTGTCTGAGGTAGAAGGGCCAAGGACCAGGGGAATAGCCACCGCACACATCGGTGCCGGCGTGCAACGAGCCAACTCAAAAGAAGGAAGCACCACAGGAAAGTCAGGGGCTACAGGAGAGGCAGGAGCTATAGGGGAGGGAGGGGCGAGAGAGGAAGAACGAGACTCGGCTGTGTGTGGAGCGGCCGAGGAAGAGGGAGGCGCGGACAACGGGATGACCACAGAGACGGAGGAGGGCGAAGACGAAAGAGGCTCCACAGAGGAAGGAGGCGGGATCTCAAAGGACGGGCGGATCACAGCAGGCATGGTAGACTATCACAACCGTAACAAAATATATAAAAAAGAAAAGGGAAACACAATGAAAAAGGCAGCGAGCGTAAAAGCCAATATATAGAACAAGGAAAGATAAAAAAAAAAAAAGATGCGAAACGCGCACCAACTCTAGTGGTATGTAAATGAAGTTGACATGCAAGTGTAGAGAAAAAGGAGGAAATAAATGAGAAAGTGAAAAAAAGATTGGCACGTCATATACCTCACACAGAATAGGAAAAGTTGAAGTAAACAAACACCAGCTGGAGAAAGGAGACAGTAGGACGTCCCTCGTTAAGGATAATAGCCTCTTTTAGCCAATAATGTATGAGGCACAGAGGGGAAGGATTTTCTGTTCACAAAAAAAAAAAAGAAGAAGAAGAAGAAGAAGAAGAAACAGTAAAGTGCACAATTGCCAAGAAGGCATTAAAATGGGTAAATGAATCGATGGGAGCATATAATATGTACATATACACACAAAGAGGATGAAGCGAGCGTCAATAAGAAAGAAAAAAAAAAACGAGACGAACAAGGCCGACGAAATTACGAGAATGGAACGGGGGAAAAAAAGAAAGGAAAATAGAAGCAAATACTGTTTGCACATTTTATAAACGGTCAGAAGTACTGATGCTGTTTAACACACTTGGCAACAAGCAACACAACAAAGTAAACGAACACTAGCGTTGAGCGGATAATAGGCACTGCAAGAGGCGTAGGATAGAGCACCACGTCGTTTGCTTGCATCATGATAAAAACAGCAACGGAGACGCCCGACCCACAGCCCATGAGGAAGACGGCGGCACAGAGGCAGTTCATGCCGTGAGTGGCATAGTTCACCAACACGAGGTGCGGCTTTATAATAATGAGCAGCAGACACACTAACAGCATTATCGTGCTGGCCGCACAGTCAGCGACGCCGCACCCAACCAGGGCGAGCACTAAAGTGCTCAAGGAACCTCTGTTTGGAGGTCCCAGATGGCCGAACCGGTACCGCTCCATCCTGACCATGTACGCCTCCAGAGCCAGCGTCGCGATGGTAAAGATGAGCATCGCGCCAAGGAGCACGAAGCTGGTCAGCCGGGCCCACAGGGGCGGCGGCACCACCTCCTGCCCTTCCCCTGTCTGGTGCACGATCTGCGGGTTCGGGAAGTAGGCCTCGTGCGTCGCACCCATCTCGCCCCACTTGGCTAAGGCAGAACCTGTGATTAAGGCATCCTGTAGGTCTGCTGCGTCACAGGAGGAGGCAGCGTCACCAGGCATCGTAAACGAGCACGGGTGCCACAGAAAAAAAAAAGGTGCAAAAGGGGCACCGGCTACAAGAAGCTGTGTGAAATAAAATAAAAAAAAAAAGAAGAAAAGAAAATACAATGGAGGAAAGAAGGATCAACATATGACATAAAACATAATATACAGAACAAATCATGGAACAGAAAGACAGCTGTGGAAATGTTTTCATGGAGCGTATCATAATGATGATAACTAATTATTATAATTATTTTCTTTACTGCAATTTGCCAATACAGCACAAATGAAAGAAGTGAAAGAATTTTCTGTTTTGAAAAAGAAGTAAAGTATGCAATAACCGAAAAAGCACTTAATGACCGTTGTGAAGAAAAAAAAAAGATATTTGAATTAAAAGTGGTGGAAAGGACATATAATACGTGAAAGTATTTAAAAAGTGAAGCAAAATTAGCAATTGATATAGCATTCGAAAGGGATTGACAAAAAAAAAAAACAAGATTTTTGACAGTTGTCTCTTTGGTGCTATCTCTCTCTCTCCCGCTTTTACTGATCCCGACGCACACAATTAGCGACAAGCAGTACAATGAAGTAGGCGAACAGAAGCACCGTGCGCACCACAGGTACCGCCACGGGAGTAGGGTACTCCACGCTATGGACCTCCTTCAGCCAATGAAAGATGAAGATGGACACGACGGAGAAGCACGCCAAGATAAAAACCGTCACGCAGAAGCAGTTCCTGCAGCACGAGCCAGGGCCGCCCAGCACACGGCGCGGCTCCTTCACTGTTGTCACACAGGACACAATCAGCGTCGCCATGGTAGCAATGCAGTCGATAAAGCCAATCGCAATAACCAGAAAGACAAGGAAGTGCACCGCATCGCTGTCAGACGGCTCCTTGTGGTCCAGCCAGTACTTCTCTCGCTTGTACATATTCGCCTCCAGGCCCAGCGTCGCGATGGTGAAGAGAAGGATCACCACAATCAGTATGAGGCTCGAGAGCCGTGCCCACGCCGGTGGGGTCGGCGGGTCGTAGGCGATAGTAAGTCGTTCGTCGTCGCTGTAGATGGCATCCACGTGAATAGGCACCGCTTGCTGCTTAGACACAGACACTTGAGAGGCTGTATCTTGTGTGAAGGGAACGGCGGACATAATAAAAGTAATTGTTTTTTTTTTTTTTTAAAGTGNTTAAAAAAAAAAGGGGGGCTTGGATTGAATATGAGAAGTTGTAAATTGTGCACATTTAGGGAGAGTAGAAAGAAAGAGAGAAGCGCGAAAGCAAGGAGAAGAGGAAAGTATAAGCAGTAACACATTCACTACAACAAATGGGGACAGAAAGAGAATAATTATAAGTATTTTTGTACCCAAGTTCAGTCTTCATCCACTGCAATATTTCTGTCATATATTTTTCTTTAAAAACATTGACGTTTACTCGACGTCAAAAGGACAGATCATGTATGTATAAATGTGGAAGCAAAAGGGTATTACTGTCGAAAGGGGGCACTCAGTTATTAAGGTTAAAGATAAGGCAGGATGATAACTTTCGTTTTAGCTGCTAGTTATATATATAACTAGTGGACAGCAAAAGAGTGTTTATCACTTGTTATAAAGTATAGCGTGCATCTGTAGCACTCAAGAGCAAGTAGGCGACCTACGGTTCCTGCTTACTTTTTTGTTACACAGTAATAGCCAGATTTCTAACAAAATCAAAAAAAAAAAAAAAAAAAAAAAAGAACGTTAAAGAAATGCAATAGAAAAAAAAAAAACAAAAAGAACACAAACCAAATTAAAAAA
>AUXN01000366.1:0-12736 GCA_000482125.1 Strigomonas galati
TATGTACATTCTCTCTAATGTGTTTTTAAATTTCATTCACAGCAATAAATATGTAGAGGTGTGCAGTGTAGGGCACCAAACGTGCCACACAAACAAAAACAAGTTTGACAAAAAAAAATAATAATTTAAAATTAAAAAAAAAGGTATCTCTTTTTTTCTTTTTGGTCGTCTAAAGTTAATAGTTCAAAGAGACCAAGCACGCTACACCGCGCTCTACCCAGAAGGACGGCTCACGTTTCGTCGGGATTTCAATGGGGAGCACAAAGTTCGTCGAGTGGCCTGTGGTGCTGAGTGTACCAGCGCGGGTGAGCGTCTTGTACACGGGGCACACGTAGTCCTTCGGGTTCGGCTTGCGGGACTCGATAGGGTCGAGGTGGATAATGGGGATATCCACGTACAGCTCCTTCGGCCGCGACTCCTCGAGCGACTTGCTGGCGTCGTCCCAGCGCGCACACTCCATGTAGAGGCCGTAGATGAGCGCGCCCTTGGAGGGGGTCTGCGCTGTCTTGGGCTGGATCTCGCGGTCGAGGATGACGAACCCAAACGAGATGGTGTCGATGGCCTTCTGCACCTGGCGCGCGTAGTTCTGCAGCGTGCCGGTGAGGAAGGCCTGCGGGAAGAAGAAGCCACCGATCCAGTAGGCCTTGGGCGAGCCCTCGTCGTACCAGGTCTGGATAAACTGGATACGCCGCACGAGGTCGTCCACCCAGCTCGAGAGCGGCTTGAGCGACGGGTAGGCGAGTGCAGCCCAGGCGGCAGGCACGCGGTTCACAAAGAAGCTCGAGCCAACAGCTTCTAGCTCGGCCGACATGCCCACCTCGCCTTTGACTGCCAATCTAAACTCTCCCAGATTGCGGTGAATGTAGCTCAACAGCTTGTTGTACCGCCCCGCCTCCTGCACAATTACCGTGTTCATCGACTCCTCGTAGCACGTGGGGTACTTCGCCATGAAGGCGGCAATGTCAAAGGGCTGCGGCAGCTTGGACCGAATGTCGTCGGTCGTCGCGAGCAGCTGCTCCTCGCGCGTCTGCGCCGCATCGCCGGAGCCGCCGAGGGAGATGAGGGTGAGCACCGCCGTGAGAATGCTGTCCGTTGTGTTGCGCGCACACGTGATATCGGCGTTGCTGTGGAGGCCAAACACCTCTGGCTGCGGGTTGAGCGGCCAGGCGTTCACCGCCTCAATGTAGTAGGCCTTGCTGCCGGGCTCCAGCGTCTGGTAGATGCCGGAGGGCGAGAACTTGTAACCCACCTCCAGCACCTCCGGGCACATGTAGTGATTGATCATCGTCATGAGGCAGCGGCGGTCCCAGTCGTCCGTCACGCGGCCGCCGTAGTTGATCTCGCCGGTCAGGAAGGTCAGGACATCAAACGTGACGGTCTCGTACATGCACAGGAACTTGCGGAGCTGCAGCAGGCACACCTTGCGGTCCGAGTCGTTGAACTCGTAGGCGATGTTGAAACCGAGCGAACCGAACTTGCGCCGCTCCTGAATCACACCGTGGAAGAGGCACAGCGAAAAGACCATCTTCTTGAAGTCCTCAGGCTTCACGTCGCACTCGAGGTCCTCTGGCGTGAAGCCGTAGTAGGAGCGCGTCACGTTCGCGCGCAGACCCATCGGCGGCTCGTTCGTCATCTTGACCGCGCTCTGCAGCACGGCAACAGGGAAGGACGAGGACGGCATGGACGTCAGCCACAGGCGGAACTCCTTCTTGACAGTGTCAGGCGTAAAGCCCTCCACAATCGTCTCGAGCATCGGCATCCACGACGTGGCAAGGTGGCAGTTCTGCAGCAGCACCCACTGTCCCTTGTCACGCGAGTTGTTGATGAGCTCCTCCGCCTTACGGCCCTGCCCTTGACCGAGGGACACCTTATCCAGCTTCTTGGTCATGTTCATCGTCTCCGCAAAGCGCAGCAGGTCGTTCATCGGGTCCGAACCGGGCGAGTTGATGAAGATGAGCGGCGTGAGGCAGTCGCTGTCCTTGTAGGCGTCCATGAGATCAAAAGTCGGCACCACAATGTAGCGCTCGCCAATGTAGTGCTTCACGAAGGTCTGGATGGCGGGCGCCACCTTGTCCATACGGAAGCAGCGCGTCACGATCAGCCGGGACATGGGCGTCTCCTTCTCCTTGAACGGCTCGCACAGCGGGTACGAGTCGGCCTCCTCCGAGTCAAACAGCTGCTTGTAGTGGTCAATGTTCTCCGCCACGTGCTGCGCAAACCCCTTAAAGATCTCGAGGTGCGTCGACACGAACTGAATCTCATTCCAGCTGCTCTCCGTCAGCCACTCCGGCGCAGGGTTCGGCTGCACATCCGTCAGCGACGCGGTCGGGCCCGTCAGGAGATAGCGGTACTCGTGCTCGTCAATATCACCGCGCAGCTTGATGATGCTGCAGCACAAGTAGAAGGAGAAGGTCAGTTTGTGCTTCTCGAAGAGCGACCGGCAGACGTTGCAGTAGAAGGAGTAGGTGAAGTAGTTCATGAGACTGCTGATGCGCTCATCCACGTCGTCGGCCTTCTCGGCGTTGGCGATACCGTTCAGGAACAAGTTGATGAACCACTGCAGCGAAAACTGATACATCGGATCGATAATCGAGAGCTGCGACACGCAGAAGAAGAGGAGCGAACCGCGCTGCGCGTGCGGGCGGTACTTGTTACGCGTCTCATCAATGACCTTCTCCGTCTCCTTGGCCTTCTGCAGATCCTCGTTAATCTCCGTGGACTTGACTTTACTCTTCTCGAGCGTGATGATGAGCTCCTCCTGCTCCAGAATATCACCCTCTGCCTCCTCGAGCATGCGCAGAATGTTGTCCTGCAGCTCCTTCAGCTCCTTGCTCTTTTCGGCGTTATCGCGCGTCAGCTTCTGCTTCTGCTGCTCCAAGTCGTTGCGCTCCTTCTCGACCGTCTTACCGAGCAACTGGTCCTCCAGACCGCTCAGCGTGATGAAGAAGTTAAGCAGTGACACCGTCACAATCGCCTCCGGCGTGTAGGACGGGTTGGGCAGCTTGGTCGTCATGTACAGCTTGAAGTTCTTGTCGTACGGAATGGCACTGTCGCCGATACGAATGTGCGGCGTGCTGCCAATCAGAAAGATGTTCTTCAGTAGCACCGGTTCAAGCGCCGCCTCCAGCGACTCGCCCACGTTCTCCAACAGGCACGGCAGGCCGAGCCGGATCGAGTTCTCAATCGTCTTCATGAACTTCTCGTTGGAGGCCTTGCACACCTGCAAATTGTCGTCCTTGTGTACCTGGCGAATCCACGCGTTGGCCTGTCCCTGAGGATCAATCAGCAAGGGCCAGCTACGCGAGTGGGACATGATGATAGCGTTCTCGGTCGAGGTCGCATCCGTCGGGAGGCCGCAGATCTGCCACTCCTGGATCTTGACCGGGTCGCCCGAGGTCGAGACGAGGTCGGCGTGCTCACTCGTCGGGATGTCCAGTGAGTGCAGGTGCGCCGTCCACTTCGTGAGCAGCTCCTTGCGGTACGGCGCCGTCAGCGGGCCGCAGTATGCCACCGTCGCAGCCGCGATGAGCATGTCGCCGATGATGCACGTTTCCTGGATCTTGTAGTCGTGCACCAGCTGCACCCACCGCGTCTTCTCACCGCCGAGACCGTCAATCAAACGGGAGGCGCGATTCAGCTTCAAGCTCGTCTTCTCCATCTCGTTCTCAAGCGCCGTCTGCGTGTCCATGGCGTCCGTGTACTCCTTCTCGAGCGCAGCCACGGCGGCAACGACCTCGTCGAGCGTCGCGCGCGTCTCGCGCAGCGCCTCTGTCACCGTCTGCAGCTCCACCTCTGCTGTGCTGAGCTTCACACGGAGCGGCTGGATCTCGCGGTTGACGAAGAACCACTGGTACATGGCACGCACCCACAAGCACATGGCCATGCACGGCACAGAAACGGAACGGACCTTCTCCGGCTGGAACTCTTCATTGTCAAAGTAGACCTTCACCTTCTCGATTAGGGGCGTGTCCATCGCGTCACGGTTGAAGCCGCCCTTGTCAGCGGGCTGCACCATCAGGTCGAGCAGCTTGTTCGCGTCCTTCATGTAGGACTTGGCGCACAGCCACCAGTCGGGCACCTTCTTGCCACCTGCCGCAGGCGCCACGTAGAACTCCTTGGGGCAGTTGCCGAATGTCAAGAGCAGCGCGACGGCCTCCATCACGTACTGCACACCCTTGGGCGGATTCTGATACTTGTTCAGCTCGGAAATCTCAGATGCCTTAATCTTCGACAGCACCTTCACGGCTTCCGCCAGGGCGGGCTCCGCCTCCGCGAGGCGCTCCGCACACTCTCGACGCATCTTGGCGCACTCCTCTGCCTTCACCGTCGCCTCGCTCTCTTCCTGTCGCGCCGTCGTCTCCTTCACCGCGGCGTTCTTGCGATCAACCGCGAGGCGCTCCATGATGTGCTGAATCTCAACCTTCTTTGTCTCCAAGAGCGGCTGCTTCTCCTTGAGCTGCGCCTCCAGCTCCGCGACTCGCTCCTCTGTGTCGCGGAGCTTGTCTAGGCCATTCTCGAGACGGCTGCGCTGGCACCGAATGAACTCGCGCTTCGTCGACTCCATGGACGAAAAGTTCTGCAGCAGCGTGAGGTACGACGTGGGCGTCACGTAGGAGCGGCGGCGGGTCTCGACGAAGAAGCGCTCCGTCACGCTCGAAGCGGAAAGGTGGAACACCTTGAAGCTGTCCGACAGCTTTTCCTCCATCTCTTCCGAAACGGGGTTCGAGCTCTTCTCCAGCTCCGCCTTGGCGACGGAGGCCAGCGCCATGGCCGGCCAGTCCGCAAACCAGTCAATCGTGCAGCAGGAGATGAAGGATGGGAACATGCGCATGCGGGTGCGGAACTCCTCACCGATCGGCGAGAAGGCGAGCACAACGTGCAGGTTGGTGCGCACCTCCTTGATGAAGCGCGCGTACACGGACACCTTGGTGGTCGGCAAGCCCTCCATCGCGCAGACGCCGCGGAACTTGTCGTTGATGAGCTCCAGGTCTTGATCCTCGAACACGTTGGGGATATCGCCCGTGGACAACAGACCGGCTACGTCCTCGATGAAGGACGAGTGCACGAGCTGCGTATCGGAGATGAGCAACGTCTGCTTTTTGTCGTCCTTGCCGCACTCCAACATGAGCTTCGCCATGCACTCGCGCCACTCCTTGACGCCAAAGCTTTTGGTAATCTCCACCGTGAACACTTCCATTCCTGTGATGAGGTAGCACGCGAGGCGCGTGAGGGACTTGCGGCCAGAACCGCCAATACCTAAAAGCAGACAGTGACCGTTCGGCTGCATGAGCACGCGCATGATGCGGCAAACGTGTTCAATGGCATCCAAGAAAAGCACCAGACTCATCGGGGTCTCGTTCTCGCCATTGTAGCCCTCGAGCAGCTCCTTGAACTTCTTCGTCAGCACGTCCATATCCGTCACCTGCTCGTAGGCGCCTGTGCTAGAGAGGGTCGTCGAGAAGATCAGTCGCTCGGCGCTCACCAGCTCCTGGTACGGCTTCTCCATCCCCATCGTCTGCAGCTCTTCGTCGAGCGCGGCGATGAAGGTCGCCTTGTCGGTCTCGTCAATGAGGCGGTCGTAGAAGACGCGCTGCGCCTCGTGCAGCCACAGCTTCACCAGCGTCTCCGTGTTCGGCACCGTCTTGGCGTCAATCTTGTAGAGCTGCGGGAACACACGCATGACGTCACGCATGTTGAACGAGTAGTGCACGTGCGACGGGGTCGGCAAGAAGACCTTGGAGCATTTGGCGAAGATGCGCAGCGTGCTGTCCACAAGCTTTTGGCCAAACTCGGTGATGGCACCACTGAGGCCGCCCTGCTGCATGCCAGAGGAAAGAATCGTGTTGAGGATGTCCCGCTTCGACAGGTCGGACATCTCGGGGAAGGTGACGTAGTTGAAGAAGCGCATAAACCGGTTCGAGAGGGCCGAGCGGCCACCGCCCGGCGGGCCCATGCCTACCACCATTGACGTGTCGATGATCGTGTTGAAGCGCGGGTAACCGGCGAGAGTGTAAAAGCCGCCCTGGCCAAGCAGCTGGCGGAGCAGCTCCACCGGCGGCTGAGCACCGTATTTCTCCTTTTGCGGCAAGTTGACATCGTCGATGAAGATGAGGAAGTGCTTGCCGGCCGGCGCGCCGTACACGTTCGTGCGCCGCTTGTCGAACTTGGCCATGAGTGAGTCCTGCAGCAGCATCGCCTTGGTCTGCGCGGAGAAGGTGAAGGAGAGACCTAAAAAGTTGCCTGGCATGCCGCCGCCCACAACGAGGCGCGAGACTTGGACAGACTTACCTGTACCGGTCGGGCCGACAGCCGCCACGTTCACCTTTTGATTGAGCAAGTGGCGAAGGACGTAGATCTGGCGCGTGTTGTCCACCGTGGGCACAATGATGTTCTCGAACTTGGTCCCGCGGGCAATCTCGAACGCGGGGCGCAGCTCGCGCCAGTGCACCCACCCGGATGCCTGCTGCTGCTCCTCCTCCTGCCCTGATTGGTACTGGTAGCAATAGTCGTACAGTGTGGTGGACTTGTTCTCCTCCAGGGTCGGCAGGTACTTGAGGTGGTCGTTGGCCTTGGCCAGCTCGACCAGCTTGTCACTGAACAGCACGCGGCTCGCATCATCGCATGTGGCGCCGACGCTCCACACCAACGAGAAGAAGAAGAGCGGCGTGATGGCCTCGTCGAGCACCGCCTGGCGCTCCGGGCTCAGCTGCGCGGCCGACTTGGGGCCCTCGAAGGAGTGTATGTAGCCTTGCATCATGCGGAAGAAGGACCCTACCAGCCCGCTGTGCGTCGAGGCGACATACTCGCGGAGGCTCTCGCCCACGTAGCGGGCCATGGCGTCGAGGTACGTGTTCGCGAGGCCCTTGAGGTCCTCCACGTGGGACTTGAGGTCGCGCGGCAGCGTGGCGGTCCAGGTCTCGACAGAGGCGCTCGTCGGCACGCACGTGTAGGGGTCCAAGTAAATCATACCACAACGCGAGACGGTGGCCGGCGACGCAACGGCGAGGTCCTCCACCTCGAACATCATCACCATGTCGCGGTTCATCTGAATGATCTCACCGGAGACGAGGCACAGCTTCTTGTTCTCGTCGAGCACCGTGTTCATGGACTCAATCCAGAGCGCATCCACGGGACCGTCAAAGAGCACCCAGTGCTTGCCCATCTGATCGCCTTCGTCGCCGTACTTGGCCGCGCGGCGGAACAGAATACACAGGATACCATCCTTCCACTCGCCGTTCTCATCGTAGGCGCCGTAGAGCTGGTCCATCGTCACGGCCTTGGGGTTGCAGATGTGCGTGTACACCTTCATGAACTCCCTCGCACCCATGTCCTCACCACCGGCCTGCTTGACGGCGCAATGCGACAGTGCGTTCTGTAGAGAGGAGAAGGCGGTCGTCTTACCACCACCAGTGGGGCCCACCAGCATGAGACCGTGCCGCAGCGTCGTGACGTCGTACAGCTGCAGGCACTTTTGCACAAAAGCGGAAACCGGCTGGAGCGCGTGCTTCACAATGTCGGACTCGAGGGCCTCGACGATGCGGCCGTAGTCGGTCTGCGGCAGGTCCGTGCCGGGGAACAAGTCGCTGATAATGCCCTCGAAGAGCACAATATCGTCCTTGAGAAACTTGGGCACGTTCGAGTCGCGCAGCGCGCGGAGCAGCAGCACGTCCTCGTCCTCGTTGGGGTTCTCACGCTTGTTGAGGCCGGCCGCCGAAATGACGGTGTTCACCGCACGCATACCAAAATCGTAGTGGTCCTGCGAGGACAGCTGCTCCGAGCTGAGCTTGAAGGTCATGACCATCTTCTGGGCGAGCGCTCTCGCCTTCTTGTACCCGTACGAGAAGAGACGGATCTCACCAATCATGGCGTAGTCGGGCACCATGCACGCGACGGGGCGAAACAGCACCTTCAAGTTATCCGGCAGCTCCGTACGGCCCGCGTAACCGGGGTTCATGGTGATGAAGATGGCGTGCGTGGGGTCGACCACGATGTCGCTCTCCTCGAAGAGGATGCGGTACTGCTTGGTGAGGCACGCCTGCTGCAAGTCCGTCACCTGCTGCGCCACGACGGAGAGCACCTCCACGTCGATACGGTTGAACTCATCGAAGCACGCCCACGCACCGGTCCACGCGAGGCCCTTGAAGAACTTCGCCATGGAGAGGTAGGTCATACCCTCCTGACAGTTGAACACGACGCATTGCTTCGCGAGGGCCTTGGCCAGATCCTTCGTCGTCTCCGTCTTGCCCGTACCGGCCGGGCCCGCAGGAGCGCCACCGAGGCACAGCGCCAGCGCACCAGTGAGGGTGAGATAGATACGATCGGTCAGCGGCGTCACGACGAGGCGACCCGTGTTACCGAGGTACTCGCCACCATAGACAAAGTGCGCGTCTACTTGGCGAATGTGGCAGAAGTGGTCCGAGTGGTCAAAGTAGAAACGCAGCTGCTTCATCCACTCAAACGACTGCGTGTTCGAGACGCCCAGCGTTTTCATGTTGCTAATGGTATCCTTCGCGTGCACCTCAATTGTGATGAGTGCACCCATGTTGATGCGCTGCACGGGCGACAGGGGCGACTGGACAACGTCAACAAGTTCGAACAGCTGCTTGTCGAGGAGGTCGTAGAAGGCGTCCACGTTGCCCTTTTGCGTCAGCGACTCCTCGCAGCCCTGCGTCCAGAAGATCTGCGCGACGGCAATGACGACCTGCGCGGGCCAGTCTAGCACCCACTTGGATCGCTCCGTCGACAGGTACGCCTCGTAGGACAGCTGGATCTGGTTGTGCACAGCAACCTTCATGAGCCTCTCCACCCCTTGCAGCCACACTTCCACGTTGCCCTCCGGCGTCAGCGGCGTCGCAGCAGGCAGGTGTTCGCCCTCGACACTGTAGTAGCCGATGATCTGGTTCTTGTCGTTCCACTCGAGGTGGTGGATGAACTCGAACAGCTTCGAAATATTGCCGTCGATGCGGCGCACCTCCTTGGCCTGCGACAGGATGTCGAGCAGCTCCTCGTCGGAAAGGAAGTAGAAGCGCGGGAACGCCTGGCGCTTGTCCGCGAGGTAGTCGTTCAGGCCGCGCTGCACCTCCTCTAATGTGCGGTTCGCGTCGCGGAGCTGGTCCAGCAACTTGTTGGTGCCGATGCAGAACTCAAGCACGTTCGGCTGCGCGTTCACGTTGCCCATGATGCGGCGCCACGTCTTGTCCACCTTTTCGAAGAACTTGGTGAGCTTCGGCAGCTGCGTCGCAATGTCGTCGGAGCTGAAAATGGGCTCCAAGTAGCGCCACGCGCGCTGGCACTCCATCCACTGCTCCAGCACGTCGGCCACGAGGTTGAGCGAGCGCTCCCAGTCCGTGATTTCCTCCTCAAAAAATTTCTTGAACGGCGAGAACTGCAGCTGCTGGGTGAGATTCAGGTGCTCATCGAGGAGCTCCACGATCTCGGCCGTGTCCTTGAGGATAAACGTGCCGGAGTCCTTGTAGGCCTCCACGATGAACTGCTTGCCCTCCCACTTGGAGCGCATGTCCTTGAGCGACTTCTCGATCTGCGACTCCTTGGCGGCCACCTCGCAGTAGCTGGTGACCTCGGCACTGTGCTCCAGCAGCGGCGCACAGTCGTCGAGCAGCATGATCGTCTCGCCCGGTACGAGCTTGAGGTTGAGCTTCTCGGACAGTCCCTTCCAGTGGCGCTCCTTCATACCCTGGTGGCGCACCGAGGTGATGATGGGCACCCACGGCTTGAAGGCGTCGATCTTCTCTCGCATCTCCTCCACAATGCGCAGCGTCGTCGTCTTGTCCTTGAAGGTCTTGGTGAGGGTCGCCATCGTCTTGGAGGCGGAATTCACCGTCGCCTCAATTTCGTCCGGGTCGAGCGTGTCGAACGCGTCCGTGTGCCAGCGGCGGTACGACTCCTGCCACGTGTAGGTCGTCAGCCAAAGATCGCTGTACGGCTTGAACTCGCGGTCGAGCTCGAACACGTTGCGGTAGTCTGTCAGGCGGTCGCCGAAGAGCCGCTGGTCATTGTTGATGGAGCGGGCCGCCTCGATACATTGGCGCACCTCAATGTTGTGCTTCTTGACCTCCACAGCAACCTTGTCGGCCTCGGAGGCGTCCGTGTACTTGCTAAAGGTGGCAATGACGCGCTGCAGCTGCTCCACGCGCTTGGAAAACTCCTCTTGCTCCTTCTGGAGCGAGGAGTGGAGTTCCTCCTGGGTCTTCTCCAGTTTCTTCTTTACCGCGGTCGTGTGGAGGGCGAGCTGGCGTGGCCAGCCGACGGCCTCCCACTTGGTGCGCGACTCCTCATCGGTGAGCTCGAACTGAAAGCTCTCCAAGATGGCGTAGTTCTGGCGCACCTCCTCAATCGAGTCGACCAAGTCGTTCACCTCCTGCGTCGCGTTGTCGATGTAGCTGTACAGCGCGTAGAGCTTCTCCGGCGTCTGCGGGTCCTTTTCGATCGTCCTCGCAATGTTGTTGAACGCGTCGCGGATGCTGACGGAGCGCTCCTTGGATAGCTTCGAAATGAGCTGCATGACCAGCTTGGCCAGGTCCTCCTCCTTCTTGGACATCAAGAGCCGGAACGACTGACAGTCTACGACAAAGTTGCCCACGGTGAGAAAAGGCGGGATGCGCTCAGCCACGGCCTTCTTCGCCTTGAGATGCTTAAGAATTTCCTCCTTCATCTCTTCCAAGGAGTGCTCGCCCTCGCCGTACTGGGTGATAAACTGGTTCTTGTCGAGTCGCACGAGTGGCAGCAGCTCGTCGAATGTGTTGAGGTACCGCTGGAGCGGCTCCTGCGCCTTGTGCAGGGCGTCACGCACATTCTCGCGTAGCTCCCGCACGTGCTCCTCGTCCTGACGCACAGAGTCGAGGTATGGCCCGTCGCCGTCGCGGCGCCAGAAGTATTGCGACATCACGTAGCGCTCCACCTGCGGGATCGCGAGCGTACACGAGATGGCGGCGTTGAAGAGGTTGATGATCCGCTCCTCAAAGTCCTTGAAGGAGATGGAGTAGGCGAAGTGGTCACCGCTCTCGATGAGTCCGATCGTGAAGAGGGGCTGCTTCTCCACAAAGTCGTCCGCGTCGCTCCCTGGCCAGCTGTTCTTCACGTTGTTCATGTCCTTGACCTTCACGGTAAACTCGCACGTCTCCTCAAAGAACTCCTTAAACGCCTGCAGTGACGTGTAGACGAGCTGGAAGAGGGTGTCCTCCATCATGAACTTGACCGTCGTGAAGAACTTCTTGAGCTTGGACATTTCGTAAATATCTTGCTTGGACTCCTTCACGTTCAGCCACCCCTTGCCGGCGGAGCTGAAGCTCTTGGTGATCATCTCGCAAATGTTCTGCAGCCACGCGCCCTTGAGGTACTCACCTACGCTGGTGATGTGGTCGGTCTGGCGCTTGCAGAAGGTTTCCAGCGGCATCTGTCTCTCCTTGGGCAGGTCGAAGAGGCTGCCCTCGAGCACCTTCATGCACTCACGGCGCACGCCGGTCAGGGCGGTGACCACCTCGGGCTGGGTGAAGTAGGTCGCAAACGAGAAGGCGCGCTCGCGCTCCTCAAAGTTGAAGTCCTCCAGCTCCGTCTCGATGACGGTGCTGGGGTCGCTCTTCTCCGTGCGCACGATAGCCACGTTGGGCCCTTTGGTGAGCTCTTCCAGGTTCATGCGCGTCGTGCGAGCCACCATGCGCAGCACCGCATCGTCCTCCTTCATGCGGTCCTGCAGCAGGATGCGGTTGTGGCTGCGGCGCCACTCTAACGTGATCTCCTCAATGAGCTTCTCGGCGCGGTCCTTCACCTGCGGGAACTCCTCCTCCGTCAGCTGCGGGATCCCCGTGCCGAGCTGCAGGAGGCGCGCCGACATGCCGCCGTCGAGACTGTCCAAGCCCTCCACGGGCATCGAGTCGCAGCACAGACGGTAGCGAATCCACGCCATGGCCTTCTCGCGCTGCTGGTGCGCATTGCTCAGGCGTTGCACATACACGATCGGGTCCTCCGCGAGGAGGCGGACAAAAATACGCGGAACGGTAGCCGCCTCGTCGCCGGAGGCGTTCGTCGGGCCCCACTTCACCTGGACGGCGTTGTCCGCCTCGTTCCAGCCGACAACGCGGCACGGCGCGAGCGCAAATTGGCCGTCCTCGCTGCGGCGCACACCCTCCGCGGGCAGAAAGCGGCCGTCCTCGTTCGGGTTGCCACGGGCAATCTCCATCCACTCATCGGGGTTGCGGCAGTCATACGACGTGTCGTCGAAAATTTCAAGAGGGAGCTTTTGGCTATCCTCCTGGGCTAAGTCGGCCAAGGACAGACCGCTAATCGAAATGAGGTGCATCGTGTCTTGGCTATCATACAGACGGCGACGGCGCTCAATCTCAATCTTGCGGGGCACGCGGCCTCTCGTGTGCTCGTAAGGCACTTGCACTTTGGGTTCAAAGGCCGCCGCGTAGGCCTCCGGGAAAAGCAAAGATGTCTCCTTAAACGTACTGCTAACAGGTTTCGGCTCTTCCGCATCATCAAAGATGGGAGCATTCGTGGAAGCACCAGCGGCCGCGCTGCGATGGCTCTTCGCAGCGCTAGCGGCTAGCTCTTCCTGTCGTGCTTTGGCCTTGTCGTTTTCATCTGGTCGTAGAAAACTTCGGATCATCTTTTTTTTTTTTTCTCTGCTGCTTCTTTTTATATATATGTACGTATTATTTGTACACTTTGGTAGAAACTGAATTGCAAGAAAAACAGGTGTATATATTTAAAAAAA
>AUXN01000367.1:0-12728 GCA_000482125.1 Strigomonas galati
ATTATTTTGAATGAACTTAAATAAAAAAAAAAAGAGAGAGAGAAATGGGGTAGAGAACAATGAAATACATGTGCGTCAGCAAGAAGCATTGCACGCATAGAACGTTTTTTTATTCATAAAAAGGAAAATGTGTCACTACTTTTTATTATTATTATTTTATTATTTAATCGTATTTGCCATTAACAAGATGCGGCCAAGAACGAAAAAAAAAAAACAAACAAACAACAATTCACGATCACAAGAAAGCAAAATGAGAGTACACACGCACCACCCTCTTTTCTTAGTCAAAGGGCACGACAGCCTCTGCCACCTTGTCCTCCTCGTGCACCTCCTCCTTGCGGCCGTACATGAAGAGAAGAATGACTTGGGCTACCGATGCCAGCAGGCACAAAAAGTTGCAGAAGAAGACCACAATGTCTAGCTGCATCACGCCAACAATGGTCCAACAGAGCGCGTTAAAGAACGCAAAGCAGACGGTCAAGGGCGCCAATGCAGCGGCGTTCTTGGTCTGCACAATCTGCTTGAACTGTAACAGCGGTGAGCTGATCATGAAAATACCCGCAAAGGTCGCTTCGATGCCCGTGACAGCGGATGCGGTGCTAAACTTGCCACCCAAAATGAGTATGATACAGATGACAAGGTGCCCGCCGCTTATCACAACGAAGAAAATGTACGTCATGAGGCTCTTCATGTACGTGGTCGATTCGAGCTTTTTGCGAATCTTCTCCTCGCGCCGTGCAACGGAAAGAAACACCAGAGACGAGTACGTGGCTACCACGTTACCCAGGACGTTGGACAGCACCATGGGAAGCCGGTTTGAGAAGAGGCCGTAGGTGGTCCACGTGACTGTGCTATAGAGGACAGCCCCGAGAAAGACATTGGTGTTGCCGCCAATGCTTCCGTTCTTCTCGTACGAGCGCGCCATGACAATGGGAGAACCGTTAAGCAGAACGGAGAAGAAGCTCGCCGTGTACGAGAGGATTGAAATGATTACGTCGAATGCCGCCATTTCACTTAAAACAACGTTTCGAAAAAAAAATATATATATATATATATATATATATATAATAGAAAAGGAAAAGAAAAAAAAGAAAGATTTAAAAAGAGTAAAAAAAAAAAGAGTATGATTAGTTTTTCTATTTTATGTGCGACAGACAATGGAACTGATGAAGGGTGGTAGAGCGAAAGAAGAAGAGGAGGAGAAGAGCAGCAGCAATAAGGAAAAGGAAACTATGCAAACGAAGCACAAACAAAAATACAATTATGAATGAGTCAGTCAACGGACGCAAGAGAACGTATATGGAGAGAATAATAAAGTGTAGTTGATACAATCTTATTCTGAAGTTTACGTGCACACATACATACATACATATATGTGTGTGTTTTTTATTATTTTTATTATTTTTAATTATGATTCGTGCTCTGTAAAGAGAAGGGAGACTATCGTTCTAGCAGCTGGCGCACCGCCTGTGCCTCCTCGTCGGACAGGAGCGGCACGTGCTTGCTGTAGCCGCGGGCAGACTCGGACAAGGCGCGGCGGGCAGAGCTGCTATAGACAAAAAACACATCCAGCGTATCCAGGACAGCTCGGCTGCAGTGAGACGGGAGCGCCTTCTGCGTGTGCAGATGGGTGGCCTGCGTCGTGACCGCTTGCAGCAGCGGCACATGCTTCCAGTCCAGGTCGACCAGAATAGAGCACAGCTTGACCAGGTGCGCAGCGTCCAGCTCCTCCGCGTGCTCGACGATGTAGTCCGCCGTCGCTGCCGCCGTCTTGCTCGGTGCCAGCGGGTGGTGCAGACACCACAAGGACGTCAGCATGTCCACCGCTGCATTCGCGCTGGGATACTGTGCCGTCTCGTCTTCCATGGACAGCAGTAGCTGCTCCACCATGGGCTCGTGCAGGAACCCGATCTGACCGTAGGCTTGCACCACATCACACTTGGCCGAAAAGGGCAACTGCACTGCACGCGCCGCGAGCTGCTCGCCCATCGCAATGTAGAACGGCTTGTCCATCAACATCATGCGACTCAGTGCCTTGACGCCCTCCACGACGTCCAGCGGAGAAAGCAGGTCCGCCTTTTCGACGTACACGCGAGACAAATGGTCGATCAGCTCCTTGTCGACGAATTTCACAGCGCCAAACGCAGCAAGCGCGAGCCCAATGGACGGTCGGTCCAGCGTGAAGAGCACCGACCGCTTCTTCAGCTGTTTCGCGCCCACATTGTAAAGGTTGCGCTTGATGCAGTGAAACCTGGCAAAGCCTCGGAGCATCTGGCACAGGACAGGCCCGTCCCAAAACAAGGAAATGTTGTCCACCACGTACGTTGAAACCCGCTCCATCGAGAGCTGGTGCGAGAGCCGCTGACCGGCGTCTGTCACGTCACTGAGGCCGTACACGCAGCGGCCGATCTGCTCGGCCGACAGCCGGTCCAAGAAGCAAGGCAACTCCTCGACCAAAGCAGCCGTGAGGTCTCCGCCAGCCGCTGAGACGCATTCACACAGATCAACAAAGAGGCTCGGAGACAAGGCGCGCACAAACGTGTGGATGTACTGCACCACACCGTCCGCGAGCTGTGGCACTTCCGCACCTACCTTGCGAAGGCGCAACAGTGCCACAGCAAACTGCACAAGTTCCTCGTCGAACGGCTTTTTTGACGACATCATCGCCTCCACACCATAGTACGGCTCCACTCGCTCCGCAAGACGCGTCAGCAAGTGTACAGAGATGTGTGACGTTTGATACAAAAATGTGCAGATGGTCTTCACCTCTGCAGACGAAAGCGGGTGCGCTGGTGCAAGCAGCGCTGTCAGTTGGTCTTGCACTCGCTGTGTCACGCGGTCGTTTTCAAGTAGAAGGCTTGCAAAGCCTGCAGCCACAAGCACGTACGCACTTTTGACCGTCTGTGTCTCTACGTGGCGTACGAGGAGCTCCATTGCACCGTACAATTCGGGCGCCTTGTATTCGACCTGAATGCGCATAATTCGAGCAAGCTGCTCCTCCTCTACTACTACCACGACCGCTGCTGTTGTGGTGGTGGTGGTGCTGGTGCCAGCACCGGCAGGAGCATCCGATTTCATCGAAGCCACTTGGAGAACTGCTGCAGTCACCGACTTCTCCACGTGGCCTCCCAACACTTCGTCGTCGTACGTGCCCGTCACAGACAAGAGATGAAGAAGGTGACCACAATCGGAGAGGCTGAGCACCAAGTTGGAGCTCGCCTTGACATGTTCTAACACTACGCGAAGAAGCTCTGCGTTGCTATCGAGTGGGTGGCATCGGGCTGCCATGTCACACATCGTGGCAAAGTCTATATGCGTACCGGTTGTCATTTGTGCGAGGAGGTGGTGTTGTAGATGCAGGCCTATCTCCTCCCGCAGAAGGCGCGCGGACTTGGGTGTACGGACCTCGCGGGAGCCTGGGGCGGCTAGCACATCCGCGAGCAGCAAACAGTCTTCCAGCGAGAAGGACCGGAAGAGCGAGTTCCAGTTGAGCGTGTCGATGACGCGCTGTATCGTCCTCTCGTACGCGCCAGTTACGTCGAGCACAAAAAGGCGCACGAGCGCACAAACCCCTTTGCCGTTAAGAGCGTCGAGGCTACTGTTTTGCAGCTGTGCAAGAAGGTTCAAGTTTGTGTGCGACGCAATGTTCGCATACATGGCCACATCGTTCACGTGACTCAGGTCGACTGTTTGCTCGAGACGTTGCAATTTTTCGTGTGAATACCGTTTGCCATGGAGCAAGTCCATGAAGAGATCGCTCAGCTCGCTTTGAGGAACAAGAGCTTTTTCACTGCTACTACTACTAGCCGCCGTGGCGGCAGCGTGCGCTTGCGCGAGATGCTCTACGCACGTCTTGAACACGTGCGGATACTTGAACACGATTTCCTTTATCTTGCCTGCGCTCGCAGTGTTGTTCGTCG
The DNA here is from genome assembly GCA_000482125.1 of Strigomonas galati. Classification (NCBI taxonomy): domain Eukaryota; phylum Euglenozoa; class Kinetoplastea; order Trypanosomatida; family Trypanosomatidae; genus Strigomonas; species Strigomonas galati. The sequence goes on from AUXN01000367.1 coordinate 3,921, forward strand.
TAGCTGCCTTCATTGCACGCGCCTCCAACAGCCCCAGCGCGACCCTATCCTGAAGTCTGAAATGTCCGTACAACTCCATCAATTCAGCGAGCTCGGTTTCGGGCAGATCCTTCAGACCGACCTGGGTGACTACCTTGTACAGTCTGCGGCCGCCTTGTTCTTTATCCCATTGGACAACATCGTCATCTCCCCCGTTGCCCTCTAGTGCTATCCCCTTTGTTTCTGCATCTTGGGACGTACGGAGAGGGGTTGTGACAATTGTCTCTGCCAAGCTCACATGCGTCTTCGAAATTTTATCGTGGAAGTGCTTCAGATCCGCCTCTGAAAGGAAGTAGGGGCACACAGTTGCAAAGGATTGAACAAGAGCGCGGGGCGCGTGCTTGTCACCTGCCTCGGACGCCATCTTTTTGGAGGCATCCTTCACTAACTTTCGTAGCGTGACACTGAACAAGTATTGCTGTTGAACAGCCGCTTCTGCTACAGCGACGACAGCACTGAGGAGCGCTATGGAGCCAGACGCCGCGGCCGCTTCGTTGTTGTTTGTTCGGGAGGCTAAATGATACAGTGCATCGATCAGTACATCTAATATGTCATTATTGTCACATTGCAGCGCTGTGACCCCTGTCGCCAGCATACTGATTTCTTGTGCGCTGCACAGCGGGGCCACGCGGCGTACTTTGCTCACCATCTGCTGCACTAGCAACTCCTGTGTGCCGCTGTCCACGCACGACGGGCCGAGGAAAGTGCCATGGGACTGCTTGAGGAGGCGAGCAGCAGCGAGGGATAGGCAAAGCTCTTCTTTTTTAAGACGGGAGAAGACTAGAGGGGCGCTAAATCGCCGAAAAAGTTTAACTAAGGCTTGTGGCATTTCTCTTCAAAAGGAAAATACAGCCCAAGCAACTGTTCACAGACCTTGCATGAGCACAATCAAAAAAGGGTAAAAGGAAAAGAAAGAGAGGGAGAGAAGGGAAGTTAACATAGTTTTTTTTTTTTAATAATAATAATAATAATAAGCACGAGACTGGAAGGTTACCAAGGTTCAACCATTCAAAACGTAGCAAATCAAAATAAAGATTGATACGCACAGGTATACAAGCGTTTTAACAGATATGGATTTATGTTTATTCGATTAGTTATTCGTATAATTAAAGTGGTTGTGTTTGTTGTTGTTGTTACCGATGCTCTTATTGTGCCTTTGTCTGACTATTTGTGCAACGCCTACTCCGTCTTCAGCTTCTTTGCGGGCTCGTCCATCGTGATGGCATCATCGCGCACCTCGCCTTGTAACAGGACTGCTTCTTCGTCCACATCGAGCGTGCCGCCCACGCCGCCCTCCTTCATCATACCCTTCAGCGTAAACACCAGCTTGGTGCGCATCACGTCGCCAGAGCGCTTGAACTCAATCTGCACGGTGACCTTCTGCAGCAGGTCAGGCACGACCTGCAGGTCCTCTTTTGCGATTTTACTCTCTTGGCCGTACTTGGGCACGAGGACAAACACATGCGTTTCGGACAGGCGCACGACGTAGCCGCTTTCGTCAGGGATGCTGCCGCCGTTCGCGCTGCGACCGCGCAGGTAGAAGCCGGTGAACAGATTCTGCGAGTCACGGCCGGCACGCTGCGCCTGCTCGTGGCGGTAGTTGATGTTGTCCGAGACGGCCTCCATCTTGGCCGTGTCCATCTGCTTTTCGCTCACGGCGCTAATGCCGATCGCGGCCGCGAGTTGTCGGTGCACAATCACATCGGCAAAACGGCGGATAGGAGAGGTGAAGTGGGTGTAGATGGGCATGGCGAGGCCAAAGTGGTAAAACTCCTCCTTGGGGATGTCGCTACTACAGAAGTACTGCGCCTGGCGCAGACAGCGCGTCGTTAAGATGCGGATGAGCGTGTTGAAGTACGGGTCCTCCGGGTCCACGCACCGGTTGAGGGACTGGTTCAGAGAGAGCGAGGTCGAGTCGTCGAGCTTCATGTGCAGCTTCTTGTCAATCGCCTCGTTGAGGGTGTCGAAGGCACCCTCGCCTGGGCGCTGATGGCGTCGGAGCAGCGTCCACCGTGGGTAGTTGTCGTACACTTTTTGCGCGGCGGCCACGTTGGCGTACAACATCCACTCCTCAATCATGGAGTTGGCCTCGAAGGTCTGATACACCTGCATGTCGGTGGCGTTCAGGTGCGAGTTGTCGACGTCTTTGCCGGTGAACTTAAACTCCTGTGAAGCCAAGAAAAGGGCACCATTCTTCTCACGTTGCTCCTTGAAGTGCTTGCTGATGCGCATGAGGTGCTTCAGCGACACCGCCACGTCGGAGTTGTCCTCCGGGTTGTCAATCATTTTTTGGGCGTCGCCGTAGTACAAGGCGCCGCGAGAGCGAATGATCGTCTTGCCGAACCAGTCGCGCACGACATTGTAGTTCTCGTCAAACTCCCACAAGATGGAAAACGCGTACCGGTCCTCCGCCTCGACGAGAGAGCACAAGTTTTCGGTCAGCAGCTGCGGCAACATGTTGATGCGGCGATCGACAAGGTACACACTCGTACTGCGCTTCTCCGCCTCAATATCCATGGGCGTGTCTTCTTGTAAAAAGTGCGTCACGTCGGCGATGTGCACACCGACCTCCAAGTGGTTGTTCGTCAGACGACGGCAGTGAAGGGCATCGTCGATATCACGGCAGCCAAGTGGGTCCACGCTCACCACACACAAGTCGCGCAAATCGAGCCGCTTCTGCACCTCGTCGTCTGTCACCCTCCACTCACCCTTCGGCAGGCAGTCGTACACCGCCTCGCTGAAGTCGTAGTGCGGAATGTCGTTCTCAAGCAGGATGACGGTCGCCTCGGTGTCACGGTCGCCAATGGTGCCCAGCACCTCCACGTAGTGACCCACCGGATAGCTGCTGAACACGGGCCAGTCATCCACGACGACGACGATGCGCTTGTCACTCAGGTCGCTCGCGTGGCGCGTCGTGAGGCGAATGCGGGGAATACGGTTGTCCTTCGGCTGAAAGAGAAGCGACACGTTGCCGGACAGCCCCTTCTGCATATTCTTGAACTCGTCGACATCAATGCTACCGCAGTAAGGGCGTCGGGCCATATTCAGGATACCCACGACCCGCCCTAGTGGCGCGAAGCCCGCCGCAAGCGCCTCCTCCTCGGAGTCGAGCGGTGCGCTGCCTTTCTTTGGCCCGCGCCACTCGGCCACCGGCAGTAGCTCGACTACCACGACGTCATTGTGGAACGCGCGGTTCAAGTTGGATCGCCCAGGCAGCAGGATTCGCTCAAACTGGTGGCCCTCGAACTTGCCACGAATTTCGCCAAAGAAGCAGCTGGAGTCGCTAACGCGGAGCTTTCCTTTGAAGTAGGTGCCATTTTCCAAGCCGGCCTCCATGGCGGCGACAGACAAGTGCTCCTGAAAAATACTGCCGCTGCGGCTAGACTCCTTCATCCCTTCGGGGATAATGTACTGTATTTTTTCGAGCAGGTCGCTCTCGGTCGACACTGTTTCGGTAACAAACGTCCGCATATCCGCGCAGACAAAATTGGAGAGTTTTTTGGTCTCCTCACTCTCGGCCATCCGCTGCTGGAACCCTTTGTCGTGCGTCACTAAAAACACGCGAAGCGGCGTTTCGGGGGAAAAGGCCGTCACGTGGCGGGCGTACCACTGGGCCGTGACGCCAATAGATCTATCGTTGAAGTCGTTGGGCGTTTCATCCTTGTTGCGGAGGCAATGGGTCTGCTCGTGCCGGTTATTGGCAAATACGTAGCACTGCTTATCCCTGCTCTCTATGATGCGCTGAAGACGGGCGTAGATGGCCTTGTTGCGGTTCTGCACCTCCTCCATAACGGTGGACAGCAGGACAATATTGCACGCACGAGGATCCTCAATGACGTTGATGTTATGCAGAATCACATTGGTATCAGGAATCATCAAGTCGCTCGTGGTAGACAGCACGGGGGCGAGGCCTCCTTCCACTTTGGAGCACGTCGGGCAACCGACAAAGCCACACCCAATGTCTTTGCGCGTGGTCACTTCATTCGTCGCGTTCGTCTTGATGGAGCGAATCGCGGGCTTCTTTTTTGTAAACATGTCTACTCGATCAACAGCTTGAAGTCAAAATGTATTTATATTCCTTAAAAAAAAAAAACTTAAAAATTTTCCTTTCAGAAGAAGAAAAAAAAATAGTAAGACACACCCACCATACATGAAGGAGAGAAGAGAGCAGGTATTTACACGTAAGGAAAGGGGGGAGACCCAGTCAAAGAAAAAAAAAAAATGGAAACAATAAACAAGGAAGTGCATATAGGAAAATGATAAGAAAAGTGAAAACACAGTAGAAGTACTTATTACTTATGTAAATGTCCATGAGGATCACAATTTAAACGGGTTCAACAGGTTCAGTCAGCAATCGGTGGCACTCTTTTTGTAAAGTTATACCAAAGTCATGGCAGTCTTTTGCGTTTATGCCTTCTTCGTCATCGTCATTGTCATCAAATGCGTTCCACCGACGCGCAAATGTGTTGATTTTCTCTGGCGTTTCGAGGGCATCTGTTTTGTGGAAAAGCGGTTCCTCCAAGAAGCTGGTGGACACGTGACGGACGCCAGCCTCCGTGCATTTGAAGAGGAGCTGCGACGTATTCTGTCTGCCGCACAAAGCTACGCCCAGCTGCCCCGCCGGCACACCACACGCGGCAGCCGTCTTGAGGGCAGTTTCCATTTGCCTTCCGGTGAGACCGAGGATGCCTTGCTCCAGGATCACCGCAGCAGCGCCGCTCGCATCACCCAGCAAGTCCAGGGCGAGCTCACCGGTACGGATGGGTGACACAAACTCGCCTTCGTACCGGCACGTTAGGGCAGACCGCACCCACGCCCTCCACTGATAGTGGTCCCCCATCTGCGCCGTCGCATTTTGTATCTGGGGCACCGTGCTCTTGTGGAAGGTATCAAAAGTGGTGGAGAAGGCCATTTTGGAGATCAGTGGGCCTCCCGGCACAGGCACGCACATTTTGCGGTATGCAGCATACGCGGGCCAGCGGTGGATCGCGTCGTGTGCAGATGCAAGCACAACTAGGGCGTTATCTTCCTTCAAACTGTCCCATTCAGGCAGCAGCCCTCCTGCATTGCCGCTGGCACGTCCCGCTTCCACAAACTCCACAAGACTCCACGGCACGAGCACCTCCGACACATTTCCTAAGAGGATGGCCCCTGCGCAGCCGTCGACCGCCAAGGAGGCACTAGGAAGCGACCACACGCGACCCTTTCCCTGCAGTGCCCGCCACAGTGCACATGCAGTACAATCAGTCACGAACAGTTGTTGTGCTGCCGTGCCAGAGCTAATAAGCGCAGTGGTCATACTCGCCTGAGCAACCACATACCAACTAAATATCTACTCAATAATAAAACAATAGAAAAAAAAAGGGGGAGAGGATAAAAGATGGAAGAAGAAGAAAAAAATGTAGAAAAGTGAGACCTTTGTTTCAGTTCTGCGCATGCGTACACCAACTGACATGACAACAACACAAACAACAGCAGCATACGTATATAACACAAGGTCAAGTTCGCAAAAATGGTTTTAGTAACAAAAGAGGGATATACTTTATATATAATTAGAGATATGTGATTTGTAGCGTTATTCCTTAAATAGTTAGCATCGTAGAACCCTACGATTTTCATTATGTGTCTGTGGATTTAAGAAAAAAAAAAAACAGTTCACTCTAATTATACTTGAAATTTTAATTTAATTTTTATAGATGTTATTGTACACACAAGGGCAAGACCCCTCAAATAATAATAATAATAATGGGAAAATCGACAAAACAAAAGGGAGAACGGTGGGAGAGAGAGAGAGAGAGAGAGAACGCGCTAGTCCATATGTGGCTTGGGCGTCATCAGCACAACTTTAAACTCCTTCTGCTTCCAGAGCGCGCCTAACAAACTAGCAGTCATGGTCAACGAGATGTAATTCGCATAGGTGAGATACGTGTAGCTCGTCGTGTTAGACCATGCAGCCTGGCCCACCAAAACACTGTACATCAGCACGGGCACGCCAGTGATAAGGCGCCACTTGAAGCGTGTGCCCCATAGCCTATCCAGCACACACGACAGGCAGCAGAGAGACAGCACGGGGCCAAGAATGGTCAGGACGCTACACAACCACACAAGCACCAGTGGCACATCGCACTCCCACTCTTCACTGACAGACGACACGCCACACGCCGTCCACAGCACAAACGGCTGGCAGAGGTTTGCTAGAAGGGAGAGGATGGAAATGCCAACCCCGCAAAGAGCAAAAAAGTTGTGCGCTGCCTTGCCAATGTAAAAGCAGAGAAGCATCGTGGAGAGTGACAAGACGGTTGCTGGAATCATAAAGTCCATTTTGGGGCTGATGAAGGAACTCAAGCTCTGCCCCTGATACGGATAAAACGGTGTGAGCAGCTGCTCTTCCACAGGAAAGTGGTACGCAAGATTATTTTCTAGGCCAGACATGTTCTCAAACAACCCCAAGCACACGTAACAGGCGGAGAGCAGCAGAGGCGTGCGCAGCCAGCGTGACACATACAAAGTTTTTCGGCTCATCGTTTGCGTTTCCTCAGGGGCCGCTGCCGTATCAGCCTCCTCTACAACTTCGTCCTTTTCAAGGCCGCGCACCCAGCGGGCGCTCTTGCTTTTCTTATAAAAGTTTTCATAGTACTCCTTCGAGTCACACACTGTCTGAACATGCGGGCTTTCGTCTACTAGTGCTTCATCTTCTTTCGACATGACTTTTGCGTTACCTACGAGTGTTCTAAATCGACCTAGTACTTACACGAAAAAAGAAAAGAAGAAAGAAAAAAAGAGCTTAATACAACTATTCAGAAGAGAAGAGAAGGAAAGAAAGAGGCATAGCACAATATTCATTTGAGACGTAAAAACAAGCAAACAAACAACAACAACAACAAAAAAAAAAAACATTGATAGGATATATAATTAAGTCATTTCAAAATCAACCAAAAATAGTGTAACCAATGTTATGTACTGTTAATATGTGTTGATTATGATGGTCAGCATTAGCATTCAAGATAATAATAATAATGCACCAGATTCGATTAGTTTACGGTTCGGATTTAATTTACTTTATATTTGTATATATGTGACATACAAGAAAAGAGATGAAGGGTTGAGTAAGGTCGGCAATTTTGTGCTTAAAAGCGACGCCGCTTCATGGGCCTTCGCTGTGCTGCCATCTCTTCTTCTGTGGGATCATGGCGGAAGCTGCACCTGTTCCCTTTTGGGCAATTTCCCTTTAAAAAGGATTTGCACAGAGGCACTTCCTCCCGCTCGCAGTGCATGTACGGGCACTCCTCCTCCAAGTCGCACCTTCCGCACAAATAGTTGCGACATGGCACACGGGCGTAGCGTTCTTGGTCCTCCTCCGACAGATCGCTCTTCTTCAGGCGCGGCCTGGGCTCCTTCGGCTTGGCCTTGAAGCTCATGCGCAGTTGCATCTTTTCCTCGTTGCTGATGACCGGATACCGGGCAAAGGCGCTTTCGGGGATAACAATAAACTCAGGGTACTCGTTAACGAAGAACAGCAGGCGGAGGTTTTCGTTCAAGGTCTTGTTGGGGTCTAACACAAAGTACTTATTCACAAGGCCAAGACGCTCTGCCTTTGAAAGGATAAAGCACTTCTTTCCCGCTGTGAAAGATCGTACCTTTTTCTCATTTGCCTTTTCCTCGTCCGAAAGGGGCGCCACAGAGGCGTCGGGCAGCTCATCGGTTGTGAAGAGATCGTGAGGGTCCAGCGGGCGCACGGGCGCGTGGCTGGCAGCTAGTGGGCGAGGACGGTCCTGCGCTTCTGTTGGCGGCTCACTGCCCACCTTGTCATCCTCAGTGTCATCATGCGGTTGTTGCGCTTGCTGTGTCCCTCCCTCTTCCTTTTCCTGCACAACAGCTGTGCTGGCTTCGGTTCCCGCGCCTTGGTCCTCTGGGCACGCTTCTTCAGGCGGCCTGTCCACGTACCGCGACGCTCTGTTGTAGGTCTTGGTAATATGGTAGCACGGCAGCGGCGGATTGGTGGCCCAGCAGAACTTCATAATATCCCCGAGGTGATGGCGTTCGCAGCCCCAGTCCGTGGCGATGGCAAAAGAGCTACCCGCGTCGTCCACAAACGTGAACTGACACCGCCACACGATGGTGTTTGTCTTGCGATCAAACCTCGAGGTGTTCAAGTCTCGCTTCTGCATTCCCTCCGACATAATTTGACACACCACACCACGTTTCTTTGCCGCCTCGCGCAACGCAAAAATGGGTGGAGGAAGGGCCTTGAAGTTGTACCGCCAGAAGTGCGGCAACGCTCTTTCAGTGTTGGCAATGACGCGTTGGCAGTTTTCTAAAAAGTGATAGTCCCTCTGCAGTTGCGTATCGGTGAACTCACTTAGGGTTAACTTTTGCGCGATGTCACGCTCGCCGCTACAGTTGAAATCCTTCTTGTGGACGCGAACGCACGTAATGCTGCACGTTCGCCGTCCGCAGCCGGGGCACGTGTACAAGGAGGGCGACGAGCAGATGCAGCATATTTTGGTCTTGTCTTCTTCCTTCGTCACTTCTGGCTCTTGATAGGCAACAGGATTCTCATATGTTCCTTCGTCATTTCCGATAGGTTTCTCCTCTCCCTCATCACGTGTTGAGGACATTATATATTTGTATATTGCTATCTTAAAAAAAAAAAAAAAACAAGGAGAAAAAAGAGTGTATATCGGTAACGTGATCTATAAAACGTTGAGAGAAAAACATTATTCTGTCGATGGTGTTCTATATTTTTTGAAAAATGATCCGTAAATATGC
>AUXN01000368.1:0-12710 GCA_000482125.1 Strigomonas galati
AACAAATTAAAAAAAAAAAAAAGAGAGAGAGATGCTTACCACTTCAACTACGAGAAGCATTTGCTGTTCCAGCGCATTGCATATTGTTTCGTTCCTGCCATGACGTTGTTGCTTTTGACTTCAGTACCCTCCTGGTTTTCCCCTATCTCTCTCTCTCTACTACGACTACATCTTTTTATTATTTCTAAAAGGAAAGCATTATGGCTACAGCGCAACAACTGTAAACCACGACCCGTAACAAGCAAGCAAACAAACAAAAAAAAAGTATCATCAACACCAAAATATATATTTCTTTTTGCTTCTTCATTATTATTATTCTTATCATACATACATACACACACATATATATAGTTCCTTTCCGTTCACATGTTCTACTCGCAGTGGCTGTTCCGTGCGCCTCTGCACTTCCAGGTCTCTCTTTGCGACGCCCAAGAAGAGGCAGAAAGCTGCGGTGACCGTTTTGTTACCCAACATTACCAATGTGAAGCTCTTTCCTCTTCCTCCTCTAACTGTAAGAAGAGTAGCAATAGTGCTGTAGCAGAACAGCGCCGCCGGACGGTGGACGCCCTGCAGTTCCACCCGCCCTCGAGCCTGCAACAGCCTAAGTCGGCCGCGCGCCCGCAGCGCCGCCGCGCGCTCTTCGACCGCTACCACGTCAAGACGAGCGAGGCCCTCCAGCCACCGTGCGTTCTCCTCTACATGGAGCTGCAGGTCGCCCAGCTGCAGGAGCAGCGCGCAACGGACCGCGACGCCGCGGGCGTGGTCCTGCCGCCTCCCATCGTGCTGGGTATCTGCCGGGAGAGCCTGCCAGCGTCGGTGCTGCCTGGCGAGGAGCGGCACAGCATCGGCTGGTTCACGCCGCAACGAGCCGTCTTCAGCCACGGAGCGGAGGAGGGCGTGCGGCTGCCGCTCCCGCTGCGAGGCCCGCCGCCGCTCACAGCCGAGGGCAGCCTGCGCCCTGCCTCTTCCTCCACCGTCCCGCGCCGCAGCCTCGCGGTGGGCGACGCGGTGGGCTGCCTGGTCAACTTCGCGCAGGCCTCTGTCTCCTTCACGCTGAACGGGTACCTGCTGCCGCTGCGCGTGCCGCTCGACCGGGACGCGCCGCTGGCAGGGTACTACTTCGCTGTGGGGGTGCAGCGCCGCACGCCCGGCATGACGCTGCGAGTGCGCATGCTGGCGGGGTCGGTCGTCGGGCCTACCGCCGGCCCCCCATCCTCTCCGCCTCCTCCTGTTGTAGAAGAAGAGGGAGACAAAGAAGGAGAGGTGAACACGCTCTTCGACCTGGAGGCCTACAGCCGCGTCGTGGCAACCCACGTCGTGCACACCATCGAGCCCACCACCCTCGTGCGGGACCCTACGCCGGTCGCTGGGCAGGGCAAAGACCACGACGAGCGACGCATTGTGCAGCTCCTGCGGCGGCACCTCCTCGCGCGAGGTCAGGTGCGCACCTTGGCGGCGCTGGAGGCAGAGCTGCAGCAGCTCATGCCGGCGGCGAGCGGCGGGCTGACGGCAGAGCAGCAGGCGGCCGACCTCGCCTACGCCCAGTGGGTCGCCCACCTCCGCCAGCTGGCGCACACACCACACCAGTCAACCGCCTTGCTGGAGGAGCTGGCGAAGCACGGCGTCGCACAGCCAGAGGTGCTGCGCCACAAGGAGGACGATGTTTCTGCTGTTGTTGCTGGTGCTGCCTCGCCCTTCGCCAGTCGCGCCGATGTGGTCTACACGCTGCGCTGTCTCGGGGTCGTCGATCAGGTGCTCGATGCAGCGGCGGCCCCTGTGGGCAGCGCCGCTCGCCTGACGTCTGCAGCCGCGCTGGCCGCCTTCAGCGCCGCAGTCCTGCAGCCTCGGGCAAAGGAGGCGCAGCAGCGCCTGGGTGAGCTGCCCCGCTACCCTGCCCCGCCACGGCCGGCACAGCTCACCCTCGGTCAGACCCTCGCGTCACTCCTCCCGCTCACGGCTCGCTGGCCAGCAGCGTCCACGCCCACGCTGCTGCAGCTGCTACAAGCCGCGCGGGCACAATACCAGCGCAGCGCGTGGCGTGCCCTGCAGCACGCCCTAGAGGAGACCAACTACGACTTGCTCCGGCCTCTAACGGCCGCAGAGGAGGGTGAGGAAGACGCGGCACCGCTTCGCCTCTTGTGGCGTCGTGTGCATGGCGTGGGGGCGCTGCGACCCTCTTTGCATGTTGTCTCGGAGGCGTTTGCGGTGCAGCTACAGCGCAGCCTGCACGCCCATGGCGGTCCTGTTGTCATCCGTCCGGATGTGCTAGAGGAAGAAGAGGAACAGGGCGCAGCAGAAAAGGGCAACGAGGTCGATGATGCGGCCCCCGTCAGCGTGGCGGAGGTAGCACGTGTGGCGCATGTACTACATCAAATTTATATGGGTATGTTCTCTCACATGTGCTGAAGGCATGTGATTACTTTATTGTGCTTCTGTCTCTCTTTTTCTGAATTGGTTTTTGTACTATACATTGTTGAGCATGCTTCATTTCTTTCTTTTTTCTACGTGTTTTTCCCATCATTCACTGTTCTGCCTTCATCAAAAAACAAAAAATATGTTACTGTTGCTGCGGTTCAGATTGTAGATGCTTCATCTAGCTTTGAAGCGTTAATGACTGAATGAGCACACACATGTTCTTTTTCACCCCTTATGTTGACTCATTTATTTTCGCGCTTAAAGCACCTCAGCGTTTCTTATACGCTCCATTAGTAATATAATAAAAAGTAGAACAAGAAAAACAACTCATTTCAACTCTTCGTCTGTGACCATGTCGGGTACCCATCACCTCTACACTGTCACTGGCCGCCTGCTGCCGTCCCCGCCGCGCCGCACGCCCTCCCGCCACAGTGCCATCCTGCGCCTCCCCACCCACCGCTATGACCCCACGCACGAGGTCAGCCCCAGTGCGCGTGTGGACAATCCGCTCATCGAGGACAACACAAACTACATCGCGCCGGCGGAGGTGTCCAACTCGCGCCTGGTGCCGTACCGTGGGCGCGAGGTGAGCAAGACAGCCTCCATCAAGAAGGGCAAGAAGAGCGCCCCCGATTCCCGCACGGCGACGACACCGCCGACCGCTACCAACAACAGCCACAGCCGCACCTACACCAACACGACCAGCAGCAGCAGTAGTGTCGTGAACAGCAGCAGCGTCAGCAGCGGCAGCGACTCCTCGCTGGACAGCCCACGGCTCGGACGCGGGGAGGAGGGCAGCCGTGGCAGCCGCACAACAATAGAGGTGGCGCTGTCGGAGAAGGGCTCTTTGCGCCACATCGACGCCCGCGCGAAGGCGGCGGTCTCCCGCGACCAACTGGTGTCCAACTTCGTCAACGACCGCCGCAACAGCTGGCAGCAGAAAACGCCCCCGGTGAGCGCCAAGAACCTCTCGCAGGACCGTGAGCCCGTGGCAGCAGCGGCCGCTGCCGTGCCTGACACCCATAGCAGCAATAGCGCCAGCGCTGCCCGCAAAAAGCCGGTGGGCGGTGCCACAACGAGCGTGCCGATGCGGAAAGAGAGCGAGCCGCAGCCGCAGCAGGAGGACACGGCCACTCGCGGCCCTTCCGTCTCCTTCCCGACGGAGCTCACACCTGGACAGACCATGCAGATGCGCTTCAACCAAAACAAGGCGATCAACGACAAGGCGATGCAGCCGCCACCGGAGCCGCAGCCGCAAGCGCAACAGCCTGCGCCTGCACCAGCATCTGTAGCGGCCGTCGCTAAGCAGCAGCAGCAGCAGCGGCAGCAAGTGGAGCCGGAGCCAGAACCGGAAGAGCCAGAAGAAGAAGAAGAGTCTTACAACGACAATAAGAATCAGAACGAAGGCAAGTTGGTGTACCACCCTCAGCCACAGCGCCTTTTGCCCCAACAGCAGCAGGTGCAGACTCGCGCGACCTCACCGCCTGTGGAGTCGCCCTCCACCTCGCTCCTCCGCACACTCAGCCGCTCGCCGAGCTCGCCGCGCGTGAACCACCGCCCACCGCCGCCGCAGGCCTCCACTTATCAGCCGCAGGTTAGCTCGCGGGCCGAGCGCGGCCAGCCAGCGCCGCCCTCCCCGCGCTACAGCAACAGCAGTCCCCGCAACGACGAGCCACTGGAGCAGCGGGTGCGGCGCTACACCCGCAGCCCACCTCGTAACGTGCACCTGCTCGGCGGCACCGAGCTGCTGCCGCGCCGGCCGATGCTGCAGGGCATGCAGTACGACGACGACCGCTACTATCGCACCATTGTGCGCTTCATCGACAGCCAGCCGCCGCGGCAGCAGCCGGAGCTGCGTGCGATGCTGGCCGAGTACGAGGGGCGCGAAGACGAGCTGTGCGACGCGCTGACGGAGGCATACGGCGACGACTTTGATGTCATGAAGAGCATCATGCCGCCGCAGCGGGTGCAGGGCATGCTTTCCCCCTCCAAGGCCCCGCAGCAGGCGCTGCTCCTCGACTACACGAACCAGCGGCGGCAGAGCAGCAACGCGAGCAGGGTGGTGGGACAGCCTAGCTGCGACCCGCACGCTGCCGACCTGAAGCGCGCGTTAGACCTCGATGGAGACAATGATAGTAACTACGTCGCCGCGGATATGCTGACGCCTCCTGTGCCGACGCGCCTCTAAGGAGCAGATGTACTGAAAAGGAAAGGTTCTTCTAGTCTCTCTCGCTTTCGGTCTCGCTCTCCTCCATTTGCATCAACCGTGTGCTTTGCACGGTTTGTTTCATTTATTATTGTCTTTTATTTTGGTGGCGTTTTTTGTGCTGTGGCTGTTGGTACTATCAGTTGCATAGTGTGTACCACATTCTAAATCATACATGTATATATATATATTTACGTAGAGCAAATATTAACGAATACAAATCCTTTTTTTCTATATATATACACTTTTTGTAACTATACATTTATATATATATATCATTCCAGTTCTTGTTGTCGCCGGCTTTTCTTTACTAGTTCTGATAAAAGTAAAAAAAAAAAAAGCGAAGTGATACTGTAGCAGTCCTTCTCATTTTATACTCTTCTTTGTCTTCCTCTCTTTTCTTTCTTCCTTGTTCTTTCTTTGGTAGTGCATATATACATATTTATTGTTCCACGGAAATCATGTCCACCGCTCTCTTCGACTGGTGCCGATTTAGTACTCTCTTCTTTTGCCTCCTCCTCGTCTTGTTCAGCACCAGCACCGCCGCTGGCGCGGCAGAGGCCAGCAAGAAGGCGCTGCTCTCCGACAGTCTAGTGCAGCTACTCAGCCAGGAGGAGATCAGCTGGGAGGTGCAGCTGCAAGTCGGCGGTGTCTGGCAGGCCCCTGCATCAGCCCACATCGAGGCGCAGCCGGCCGAGCACGCCGCGGAGGTGGTGCTCCCGCCCCTGCCCGCCAACGTTGGCAGCGCCGGCGTGGAGAAGCTGACCTGCGAGGAGTACAGGGGCACGCGCGGTGCCGTCGGCGACCTGTCCGGCCGCTGCTTCCTCGTCGGCCGCGAGCTTGCGAACGACCTCTTCCTCGCCTACGAGGTGTCCCGCGTGCCTGGCGCGACGGCGGAGGCACAGCGGCGTGCAGCCCGGCGTGGCCAGCGGAAAGCGGCAGCAGGCGCAGGCGCGGCCGCCACCGTCCCCACCCACCGCCAGTCCGAGACAGCCCTCAGCGAGGAGGTGCTGAGCGCGGAGGGCGCGAGCGAGGCGGACCGCGTCGTCGGCACCGTCCGCTGCGAGGAGACGGTGCAACGCGGCGAGAAGACGAGCTCGCTGCTGTACAACGTGACGCTGCAGCTCACGCTCGTGCCGGCGGTCGACGGGGACGCGCTGCGAGAGGTGCTGCGCCTGACGGGGCTGCGCCTCGTCGGCATGTCGGGCAGCTACCGCCACGTCACGCAGCAGCGGGCGCAGCTCACCAAGGCGGCCGAGGGCGCCTCCTTGTACCGCCGCTGGATCTACCCGTTCGTGTTCGCGGCCGGTCTGTACGGCGCGCTGATGCTCATTAGCTACGGTGTCGGCAAGTACGCGGCCGCCAGGCAGAAGCAGCAGCAAGCAGCGACAGCGCCGGCAACGGGAGCGGCAAAGAAAAAGTAAATAGCGAATTAAAAACAAAAAAAGAAATGATACTAAAAGTAACGGAAATGTGCTTGTCCAGTTTAGTGTAAAATTGTTGTTATAAAGTATAAACAAGAAAGTTTTATAGTTGTTCTTGTTTTGGGAACGGTTTGTTTATTATAATGGTGTTTGTGACTGCATGTGTGTGTGTGTGTTCCTCTAGTACATGATACACCATCCCCCTTCTTGCATCTTTGGCAAGATTGTATCCAACTAACCAACTTCAAACAAACAAACAAAAAAAAGTTTCATTATTACTATTATTAATATCATTACTTCTTAGATACAACGCACACGTCTCTCTTGCACCCGATGGCAACACCACTGCAAAAACAACAACTGAGTATCATCTTCATTACTCTCGTCTTGGGCCTCTCTCTTCAATTTGGTTTACAGCATTATAACAATTATTATCAATACCAGGATACTAACATCACCGAAGTCCAGGAAGTAAACGCTTCTGCTGTTGCCTCCTCTTTGCCTACCAACCACACTACTACTCCTTCGTCGTCGTCCTCTTTCACCCCCACCATCCCTCTCACCATGGATATTGACACCACGAACCTGCTGGGCCCTGCCATCAAAGACATGACCAACGCCGAGATCAAGGACGAGCTCAAGACGCGCTACGCCACTGACTTCGCTGACTGCCTCGACCGCAACGACCTGCTGACGAAGCTCGCCAAGGTGCGCGACACGCAGCCCATCACGTACGGGCTCCGCTACGGCACCTACCTCGAGATTGGCAACAAGAAGGCGCCCACCGGCATCGTGACGCTCTCGCACGGTCTGGGCGACAGCGCCTACGGCTGGCAGGACGTCGGCGAGGAGCTCGCGCGTCGCCTGCCGTACCTGCTCTTCCTCCTCCCCACCGCGCCCAACCGCCCCGTGACCATCAACGGCGGCATGGCGATGCCGGCGTGGTACGACATCAAGAGCATGATCTCCATCGGCCTGCGCAGCGGGCAGCAGGACAGCGCGAGCCTCTTCCAGTCCGTGGACTACGTCCGCAGCATCGCGCACGTGGCCTCGAAGCGCTACAAGATCAACCCGCGCCGCGTCGTCTACGCCGGCTTCTCGCAGGGGGCGGCCACGAGCATCGCGACGGCGCTGACGGCTCACATCGCGCCGGCGGGCGCCGCCATCATGTCCGGCTACTTTGCCGGGCTGAACGACACGCTGCCCAAGGTGGTCAACCGCGACGTGCCCTTCCACTTCTTCCACGGCACGGCCGACAACGTGGTGCCGCTGCAGGCCTGCAAAGACTCCATCGAGGCCATCAAGGATGACGCGAAGGTGACCGTGCCCATCGCCTTCAAGGAGTACCGCGGCATGATGCACTCGGCGTGCCCGGAGGAGGTGAGCGACCTCGAGGCGTTCCTGCGCAAAGTGCTGCCGGAGAAGCAGAGCAACAACTTGTAAGGACAAGCAAGGTCGCCGCACACCTATCTATATGAAGTGACAGAGTCTTAATTCCTATTATTGCTCTTCTTCTTTTGACTGTTTGCCAGCGATTCAAACACAAAGAATGGGTAGCTAACTACACGGTTTCTTTTTTTTTTCTTTCGTTTTTCGATCTAACGTTGAATAAAAAATAAATAAAATAAAAAAGGTTATCAAAACTTCGTAAAAAAAAAAATAGATTCTTTGGTCATTTTTTCGTCATTGTGTATCCACTTTGTCACACAAAAGCAACCATTCTTTTTTTTTTTTCTTCTTCACGCATAACTTTCTCAAAAGAATAAATCTTTTATTCACACTTTGTATAGTACTTGCAAACACATAAAATAGTAAAAACGAAAAGAGAGTGATGATGCTCCGTCGCACCTCTTGTGCCCTCGCCGGCTACAAGTTTTTCGAGGACATGTACCCCAAGCACGACCCCGCGCCGCGCTACGCCAGCTACGAGGAGCAGATGCAGGCCGGCACCGTCAAGTCCCTCGAGCCCAAGAAGCAGCTCACGGAGAGCGAGAAGCTGCACCACCTGCACGAGTGGACGCAGGACAAGGAGGGCTACCACGCGCCCAAGGAGTACGGGTGGCCGGAGGAGTGGGGGCCGGAGCCGGGCGAGGACGGGCACAACAACTGGTACGAGAAGAACCGCATGTACATGTCCTACGAGGAGAAGTCCAAGTACGACCTGCGCATCGGCGTACCGGTGGAGAAGAACTCCATGCGGCACCAGGAGATGCCCTTTCAGAAGCGCATGAAGGCGGCCTACCACAACTTAGAGGAGCGCGACCCGCAGTACTTCGACCCGCGGCAGCGCGGGTACTGGGCCAACTACAGCTACGAGGACCAGAAGGACACGATGGCCAAGGCGCGCGACGACTACCTGAGCGAGTGGCTGGAGAAGCCGGGCGTCACCAAGGAGAATGTGGCCAAGAAGATTGGCGACTACAACGGAACGGCGAAGAATCATAACATTCAGTCCGTACAGCGGCGGCCAGAGTGGGAGCTTGCCCCGCGGCCGGAGTACGACGACGACTAACTACCACAGCCAACGAACCAGCCAACTACATTTGACTACCTTATGAACGCCAATCCGCTTTTTGCTCAACTTATTAACATTAATCACAAAAAATAAACATGTATCACAATCAAAAATCTAGTTTTCTCTCTGCTTGCAAAAAATGAGACACATGGTGTATGATTATAGTAAAAAGTGAATATGCTTTTTCCTCCTTTTTCTTTCTCTTTTTCTCAAGTCATAGTATTACAGAAAAAAGGAAAACTTTAGTGTTTTTCCTCCTCTTTACACACATCTTCACTTAACTTTTTCTTTTTCTTAGTTTCATGTTTCATCTTTCACGGAAGTTCTTCTGCCAGCCCGCCAGCTCCACCGCGGCCGCGGCAGCAGCCACCTCTGCCGCAGCAGCAGCCTCAGCAGGCGCACCGAAGCCGAAGCCTAAGCGCAAACTGTCGACCCACACGCCGCCCAAGATCAGTAGCAACACCAGCGACGCCTACGGCACAGGCGGCGATGAGGTGCCCTCCTACTCAGCGCTGCGCCACACCGGCTACCTGCTCTTCCACGGCCGCCGCATGGGCCTGGCCGCGCTGATGGGCATGGGCTACCTCGCCCTCGGCCCCACCTTCGCCGCGGCGGGCAGCGCGGCTGCCGTGCAGAAGGGCCTCTATCTCACCACCGCGGCGGTGCTGCAGCGCTTCAGCATTCACGGCGCCTCCAACCACGTCAAGAAGGACCTCACGGGCCACGTCTGCGTCGTGACGGGCGGCACAAGCGGCATCGGCCTCTATACCGCCATGCAGCTGCTGAACTGTGGCGCGACCGTCGTGCTGCCCTGCAAGCCTGGCCGCGAGGAGGACACGCTCGGCTTTCTGGAGGCGAACGTGCGCGTGGACGAGGGGTCCACGGCGGCACCGGTGAAGGAGCGCGTCACGTTTGTGGCGATGGACTACAATGACCAGCTCAGCATCGTCGCGGCGGCCGCTCGCATCAAAGGGCTCTACCAGGACCGCATCGACCTCCTCGTGAACTGCGCCGCCATCTGGCGCGAGGAGCCGGCTCTGACCAAGCAGCACTTCGAACAGCACATCGGCATCAACTTTTTGGGCCCCTTCCACTTCACCGAGGCGATGCTGCCGTCGCTGCGCAAGAGCCCGCACAAGTGCGGCCGCATCGTCTACGTCACGTGCGCCGGCCACAACGGCGTCTCGCGCCCGAACGTGGTACAGGAGCGCATGCTGCTGCGGCCCACGGACACGGACCCGCAGGTGACCGCGCGCTGCTACAGCGCCTCCAAGCTCGGGAACATCTACCACGCGCAGAGCCTGGCGGAGCGCCGCTACGAGGGCATCCCGCTCAACCGCCCCAGCGAGCTGCACCCGGTGGAGGTGTGCTGCGCGGACCCTGGCTTTAGCAACACCAACCTGCAGCGCGAGGTGCAGCCGCTGCTCGGCCACGGTCTCGCCGCGCGGGCGCTGCGGTCCTTCTGGGCGAAGAACGCCTACGAGGGCAGCCAGACAGTCGTGAACTGCTGCCTGCGCGACGATATTGAGAACGGAGGGTACTATGCGGAGTGTCGCCTCATGCCGAGCGGGCTCAGCCGCCGCGCGCAGGACACGAACAGCCGCGACGAGGTCGTGCGCTGGGCGATGGCCAAGACAATTGCCAAGTACTACACCACGAAGGTGGAGAAGTAACAAAAAAGAAAAAAAAAAAAGGTGTGATAATGGTGTGTGTCTGTGAAACTCGGATGGAGTTTAACAAGAGTTGTTACAAAACAAAACAAAAGAAATGTTGTTCACATGGTTGTGTTATCCGTAACTTTCAAAATGATTTGCTACTTTTTCTTTTTCCCACTAATTTGTGTTTGCACTTCTTTTCTTTTTTGTGTCTGTGTATGAAAGTAAGTAATGCATCTATTATTGGTTTTCTGCTCAAATGACCTCTCTTTCTCTCCATTCTTTTCACACCTCTTCCAGTACACGTATTTATTCACTTATTACCTTTTCGTTGAGTGTCCGTTGTAGATGTTTAGAAGACTTGCCCGCCGCCCCACTGGGATGGTCCTACCCCTCCCTGTCGCACAGTTACGCCTCAAGTCTAGCCGCTCCTTCTCCAAGATCAAACAGGAGCCTCTCTTCCCCGGCAAGTACCGTCAGGTGACGCAGTTCGAGGGCGAGCATGTGTACGAGTACGGCAAGCACACCTCGACCCTCGCGCGCGAGTCCACGGCGCTCGGCGTCATCCCCGCCGGCACGCTGCTGGCCTACATGGCGACCTGGTTCCCCAGCTGCCCTGTGCTCCCCTTGGAGGTGCAGGCGGCCTACATGGTCGTCCTCTTCGCCGTGTCGCGCTTCGTCGCGCGCGGGCGTACCAACCACATCCGGCGCGACCTCACCGGCCGCCACGTCGTGCTGACGGGCTGGTCCAGCGGCATCGGGCTGCAGACGGCCGCGCAGCTCGCTGGCATGGGCGCGGACCTCTCTCTCCTCGGGCGCGAGAGCCCGCACGCGACGGCGGCGCTGCAGTACATCCAGTCCGCGGCCGTGCACAAGGGCGGTGGTGAAGAGGGCGGCACGCCCCCGCAGCACATCGAGGCGGTAAAGCTAGACCTCACGGACTTCATTGCAGTGCGGGACTACTGCAAGAAGGCGCGGCAGAGCGGCGGCGGCGTCGACCTGCTTGTCAACTGCGCCGGCCTCATCCACGAGAAGCAGGTGAGCACGCGCTTCGGCGACGACGAGCAGCTCGCGGCGAACTACCTCGGACCCTACCTGCTGACGGAGGGGCTGCTGCCGCTCGTGCAGCGTGCACAGGGCCGCATCGTCTACGTGTCCTGCTCGGCGCACGTCAGCGTCGCGGGGCGCATCGTCAACACGTATCTCTCCGGCCGTGGTGTGTGGTCGCCGCGCGTCGCGGACCGCTTCGACGGCCTCGAGCAGTACGGCTTCACCAAGCTCGGTAATATCTACCACGCACAGGACCTCGCCGTGCGCTCCTACCCGCCGCCGGCGCGGCAGCGGCTGAGCGCGCGGCTCACAGCGCTGAAGGACCCCAAGCTGCAATCCGGCACGGCCGCACCGACAGCGGCCGAGGCCGCCATGGCGGCGGACCGCGAGCCGGCCTACACGAGCTGCGCCTGCGCGCCGGGCGGCGTCATGACGCGCCTGTACCGCCACGTGCCGCTGCAGCACTTTGTCTTCACCTATCTCAAGCCGCTGCTGCTGCTTGTCATGCGCACAGCCCGCGAGGGCAGCCAGACGGTCGTGAATTGCTGCCTGCGGGACGAGCTGCGCAACGGCGGGTACTACATGAATTGCGCGTACCAGCCGACGGGGCTGAGCCAGACCGCCTGCGATGTGAGTGAACGGGCGCAAGTGATGGCGTGGACGAAGAAGAAGATGCAGCCCTACATGAAGTGGGACTAATGATATGCCACAGTTGTTATTGTCTAACTAATCACAAAAGAATTAAATTTAAAAAAAAAAAGAAAATAGTCATGTATAGAAAAGACAATTTGTGAACCTCATGGAGGTGATTGATACTGAAACGTAGTTAGCAATGAACTTTCAAGCAAATTAAAATAACCTCTTTTCCATTTCATCTCTCTTTTATTTCACTCACCCAATAGTCTTATCGTTGTTATTAAGTGCATTTGCATACACACACCTACATCCATATACATATACATATACATATATATATATAATCATGGGCCTCACTGCCGAAGAAACCCAGCGCGTCAAGACCGCCTTCCTCTCCTACGCCCAGGGACAGCCCAAGGTCTCCGAGGCCATGATCGACCAGATGATCTGCGGCGCCGTCCCCGGCATCAGTTGGGAGGACCTGCAGAAGCGCAAGCACGTGAAGCAGGTCGGCGCGGACGGCTACAGCCTTCCCGACTTCTTCGCCGTCGTGAACAGCGACCCTGCTTACATCAAGTTCATCTGCCAGTACTTCCCGCCGCAGCCGAAGGCAGAGAAGGAGCCGGAAATTGATGCCCTCGCGCTCAAGACCGCCAAGGGCTTTTAACGTCCAGGTAGAAAACACAAAAAAAAAAAATGTACACATCAAAATAAAAAATATATATTAAACAGAAGAAGAAAAAGGAAATTATTATTCTTTTTTTCATGTTTGTTTTTTTCACTCCGTTCGAGAACTTTTTTTGATGGCA
>AUXN01000369.1:0-12688 GCA_000482125.1 Strigomonas galati
CTTTTCTTTCATTTATTCTTTTTTTTCTCATCTATTTTTTTCTGTTACGTTTACACAATCGTGTACATATATACGTATATAGAAATATTCTGTTATTATTATTATTATTATTATTGTAAATCATCGAAAGCATTAAGTATATTGATTAAAAAAAAATATATACGTAAACGTGTACATTTGTATACAAACAAACCCCAAAAATAATAGCAAAAAAAAGAAGAAGAACAAGAAGAATACGTAGAAAAAAAAAAAACAACAACTATAATTTATAATTTATATTTTATAATTAAATACAGCTCATAGCTGCAAATTTTTTTTTAAAAAAACTTTTTTATTTTTATATTTACTTTTTAAAGTTTAAGAACGAACGTTTTCTATGGTTACTTCGGTCGCACGTGTAGTTGCTGCTGGTGCTGGTGCTGGTGCAGCTATAGCATCCCCTGTTGCCACCACCACCACCTCCTCCGCCTTCTTCCCCTCCACCTTCAAGTACTTCTTGTAAATATAATACGAACCTGCCACGATCAGAATCGGCAAGATCATCAGCAGCGGAACCGCCCACCACGTCACTTTCCTCGCTGTCTCGTTGTTTGGGTCGTCGGGGACAGTGTTAGGGCTGAGCGTCGCCTTCGGTATGGCGAGGAAGAGGGCGCGCCAGACAGCTTCCGCAGCAGGCACGGACGGCAGCACCACTGTCTGATTTGCTGCCGTTGTGCTGTTCAGAGCAGTGTGCAGCTCTAAACCAGAGCTGAAGTAGAACTCCATTTCGGTCGCGCTCACCGTGAGATAGCGGGCGTAGTTCGTAGCATCTTCTGTTGTTGTTGTGGTAGGCAGCAGAAGAGAGAGCAACGTGTACTGAGTGGTGTTGCTACGGAACAGCTCGGCCAGACGGTACAGGATCGCTGGTGCGGCCGCGGTGGCAGCTGTCACACCGGTTGTGCTGTTCAGCAGCGGCGCATCTGCCGCCACCGCCACGGAGAGCGCATACGACGGCAAGTAAACGGTTGTCGTGGTGGTTGTGTTGTCTGTTTCGTTGGTGGTGTTGGTCGGTGTCGCGATGCTGCCCGCTGCTTGTAGCTGCAGCTGCAGCACCGAAGCAGTGGTGTTCACCTCTGCTGCGAGGGCAGCCTGCAGGCGCGTGAGAGCGGCCGTGCTGACCTCCAGACCCGTCCGCGCCAGCCACACGTCATAACTCTCGCTTGTGTTCAAACCATCTGCAATGAGCGCCGTGCGGTTGACACGCACGATGACCTGCACGAGCATACTGACATCCCGCATGTAGTAGTTGCGATTATCGACATTATTGCTGCTGTCCGCCAGCTGCGGCCGGAGGAAGAGCGAGGAGGAGGATAGGGCGCTGAGGGCGGTGGGCACGGCCGAGGTGGCGTTGGCGGCCACGAGCGTGCGGTTGTGCTGCACGGCGCTGAGCGCGGCCGCGGTGTCGGCGGCGGTGCTGCTGTTGCTGCGCAGCGAGGGCTGGTAGTCCGCGCTGTAGTAGTGCGTGCCATCGAGCGACAGACACACCAGCAGAGACTCGCCCATGACAAGGTTCGCAAGCGTGCTGCTGCTGCTGCTGGATAGCTGATCGAGCAAACTGTAGAAGGTGATGGGCGCACCATTATTATTCTTATTATTGCTTTGGAGAAGGCTCAGCAGGGTCTGGGTATTGTTCAGCCACGCGCTCTGCTGCAGCGCCGCATTGCGCTCCTTTAACGTTGCCGCCCACACCGCGCTGCTGGCAGCGTGGCTGTACCAGCCCTCCATCCTCGTCACATCGCTCGCGCTGGAAGTATTCCACAGCGTGCCCTCATGCAAGTTCAACACAAACAAGGGGAGCGCCAGCGCGTTGGTGTGGTTGGTGCTGTCGGTGGTGGTGGCAGAGCTGTCGCCGGCGCTCGCCGTCGCGTACTGCAGCTGCTCGGCGCCGGTACACTGCGCGCCGAAGAGGCTCGTGCGCAGGATGGCGACGCTGGCAGCCACGGTGGGCACCGCGTCTGCCTCCGCTGCGGCCGTGAGGTCCAAAGACCGCGGGTCGCGGCCGCTGCCGGCGCCAAAACCATTCCCAACGAACCCCGTCGCGCCGGCCGGGTAGAGATAGCTGGGCGCGCGCGAGCGGAGGTCGATGGTGCCCGTCGTGCTGTATGTCATGTTGGCTGTGTTGCTCTCATTCACATGCGTGTAGCGGACCGTGGGGGTGCTGCTCGTGCCGCTCATGTTGGCGACGCGTTGCACGCGCGCGGTGGCGGTGTTGGCCGCCACGCTGCCCTCCCGCGCCGCGACGCCGCTGCTGATGGCAGCGGTGGTCAGGGCGGGCTGGAGGGAGGTGACGGTAGGTGGCACGACGACCAGACGCACCGCATGTGCCTCGATGGTCGCGGCAGCAGCGCTGTTGCCCTCCTCCGCCTCCACCACCGTCGTCTCTGTACTGCCACTGCCGACAGGCAGGAAGCTGAGGCCGCCGTCCACACTGTAGCACAGCGTGAGGGCTTGCGCAGCAGCACTGGAGCTGGCTGCAGGTGTGACGTACTGTAGCGCGCTGGCGGGAATGGTGAGCGTGCCGGAAGTGCTGCCGTCCGCCCAGGCCAACCCCAACAGAGAAGCCACCGCTGTGCCGTTCAACGAGTTACTACTAGTACTGCTGCTGCTGCTAGCGGCACCGTAGGCCGTGACAGACACCACATCCCCTTGCTGTGCTATATTCTGCTTGGTGTACACATCCATTTGCTGTGCGACATCGGCGCAGCTGCTGTTGAAGTTGACGGCAATCGTGGTGGTGGTGCTGCTGCTGTTGCTGTTGTGGTCCAGCTGCAGGTGCCACGTGGCCGCGGCCGAGAAGCCGAAGAGCACCGAGACGCCGCGGCGGCCGATGGCGGAGCCCTCGACCGGCAGCACCGCTGTCGCCCCTTGGAACACGGCCACGACGCCGTCCGCCACCCGCGCGACCTGACGCACGTCAAGCTGCGACGACACATGCACCGTCAACGGCGTCGCGGTATAGTTCGTCTCCTTATTCTCCGCGAAGAAGAGGCTGTGCTTGAGGCACACGCCGTAGGTGCCATCGCGCAGGTAGCCGAGGCCGGGTGGCATCTGTAGCGTGCGCGTGGCGTTGGCGGTGGTAGTGGTCAGCACGGCCGCCGCCCAGTTCGTCGGCGCCGTCACCGGGATCTCCAGCACCTGCGGCGAGCTACACATAGTCGCTGCTGCCGTAGTACTGCTGCTGTGGTTGTCGGAGAGCGCGACGAGACGGAGGCGCATGCCCTCCTGCAGGCCGCCGCTGCAGCCGCTGCCGACCACAACGCGCGTGCCGCTGTCCACGCGGCGGAGGTAGAGGTCCGCGCTGGTGAGATTGTCGCCGCTGCTGACGCAGGTGAGCGACGTGTCGAGGATGCGGATGGTGAGACCGGTCTGCTCGCGCGGCCACTCGTAGGAGGCAAAGAACCACACATCCAACGTCTCGTTATCTTCACCACCACTACTATTATTATTACTGCTGCTAGCACTCTGCAGCCGCAACGCTGCCAAGTCCGCTGGGGACAGTGCAGGGAGATACATGTAGCCTTCGGAGGCCAGACCCACACCCGCGACAAAGCCACTCCACAGCGCATCCATCGTCAGCTGATTCAGGTACTTATTAGCAGCCGTGTTGGGAAAGGCCGTCGGCGGCAGCGCCTGCAGCAGCGCGTAGGCATCCGCGCCGAGGTCCTCCGCAATAGCGGTGGCCGTCAGCGCGTTGAGCTGTGTCTCGTTGCGGTAGAAGCGCGCATCGTAGCGTGTATCAGTGAAGGCAGCGGACACACCCGTGTACTCGTACAGGCTCACTTCTGCCTTGTATGCCTGCACCACCGCCGCCTGCGCGGCCAAGCTCAGCGAGCTGCTGTCCTCGGCCTGCTCCTCCGCCAGCTCCTTGTTGTTGTCCTCCAGCACGCGCAGCCGCAGCGTCGGCGCGAAGCTCGTCGTGAAGTAGGCTGCGCCCACCGCGTAGAAGTGCAGACCACCGTCGAGGGACAGACAAAGCGACGCGGGGTCCCATGGATGGAAGGTCGCACCGGCGACGGTCCGCTCAATGGGCAGGAAGGCGGCAAAGTCGTTCGTCTCGGAACTGCCCTCCTCTTCTGTCACCCGGATCGACTCCGCTGCAAACGCCGCGCGCAACACCGTGTACGGCATCATGGCACTGCTGGTCGCGTTGGCCGTCTCGTTGCTGTCCGCGAGCGGCAGCTGCACTTGGCTGCACGGCTTGCCGACGCGCACCTCCACCAGCTCCAGGAAGGGCAGCACGAACTCATCGTTCAGCAGCTGGAGCATCATGTTCTTGGACTTGTCCGTCTCGGACAGACCCTTCCAGTACACACTGCTGTAGAAGTTGCCATCGCTGCCGTCGTCCTCACTGTCGGCGTAGCTCGTGCCACTGCTGCGCAGGCGCAGCGGCAGCAGCAGGTCCTCCTGACCGCGACGCAGCAGCAGCTGGTCGATGCCTTCTGCCTTCACGGCGCTGTCCGCCTCCCACTGGTGCTCCGCCACACGCTCGATGGTGACGTTCAGCACGAAGAAGTACACGCCACCGTCGTAGTAGCCTTCGAGGGCGGGCGCGGTGGTGGTGGTGGTCGTGCCGTCCGCTGATGTGGCGTCCGCCTCCGCCTCCACCGAGGAGTCCGTCGGGCTCACCACATTTTTGTCCCCACCCGGCGGCCGCACGCACAGCCGCAGCCGCAACACCGTCGGCGACGCCGTGTGCGCTGCCGTCACGGCCATCGTGCTGTCCCTGCTCACGTAGAGCGTCGGCAGCTGCGCCGTGTCCTCCGTACAAGAGGCCGACAGCACCACAACCGCACCCGGCACCAGCCGGCTCGGCGCCGTCGTGTTCAGCTTCTCCTGCTGCGCCTGCAAGCCACTGAGATTGACCGTCCCGCGGCCGCCAAGCGGCAGCACCAAGGTGTCGCGCAGCACCTGCGTCAAAATGTTGTCTTCCTCTTCCGGCTGATCTGTCCGCAGGCGAGAGAAGGTCACTTGCATGGAGAGGGCAGAGATGCGGGTGTACGTGGTGCCGTTGTCGGTCGACAGGCACACATGCGTCGCCGCCTGCAGCTGATTGACATACGTGTAGGGCACCAGGAAGACACCATCGTCGTCTTCGATGCGCAGCGGGGCGTCATAAAAGAGAGAGTTGTTGAGGTTTTGTTGCGCCTGCACCGCGGCCGCGCGACGTGCCGCCAGCACGGTCGCGTTCACCTCCGTCGTTGTCGTGGTGGTGCCATTGGCATCCTCCTCTACCGGCACCACGACCTCCGCCTCACAGTTCGAGCCAAACCGCAGCCACTGATCCTTCTCAATACCATACCCGTTCAAGTAAAACACATGGCTGCTGTCGTTCTGGAAGAGCAGCAGCGTCGTGTTGCCTTCTTCTTCAGTGCGGTCTGCGCCGGCCTCAAAGGACGGCGTGACACCTTTCGGGAACGTGGCGGTGGTGTTGCTGGCGTCATCTGGCGCTGTGCGGAAGCCCACAGGCAGCGCGGTGGAGTACTGCAACAAGGTCATGGGATAGATGGGCTCACGCCACCGCTCCGGTCCCGTCTCCAGACACATAATCCACGGCAGATTGAAGTTGGGGTAGACATTGCTGTACATGGTCGTGCTTAAGTTGTACGGGAGGGTCAGTACACCAAAGTCGAGGACAAACGGGCCGCGCTGGATATCGTCCGTGACGGCCTCAGCATCCACAAAACACGGATCGCCATCGTTATCCAGCGGCTTCACAAACATCACACGACGATTGTCCCCACAAGGTACATAATCTTCCCTATCTAATTCACTTGTGCTGTTGAGGGTTTCGTTGTTCACACACCACAGCGCCACCGTGACCTCGCGGCCGACAGTGCCGACAATGTTGTCCTCGTCCGTGCGGCCTGTCATGTGCCCCAGCGCCACCTTCGTCGGCGCGATGGCGTACATGGCCGCCACGTCCTCGCTCCCGTCCGCCGCAAAGTAGTTGTAGTGCGTCGGCTTGCGCACGTGCTGCACGACGACGAGGTTCACCGGCGTCTCCGTCCACGCCGAGGCGCGCGTGGCCTTGAGGCACAGCTGGTACCGTTGCGGGGCCGCCAGCTTGCGCAGGAAGGCCTGCTCGAGGAAGAGATAGTACCCATCCTCATCTTTGGTCGAGCCGTCGGCGCTGATGGTGGTGTCGCTGCCACCGACGGTGCGGCCGAAGAGCGAGAAGCCCTCGAACATATCGCGAATGGGCAGGTCGAGCAGTCCGTTTGGCATCGCTGTGCTGCAGTCCGCGCCGACGGG
The DNA here is from genome assembly GCA_000482125.1 of Strigomonas galati. NCBI lineage: Eukaryota > Euglenozoa > Kinetoplastea > Trypanosomatida > Trypanosomatidae > Strigomonas > Strigomonas galati. Next base: position 6,292 of record AUXN01000369.1, read on the forward strand.
GCGGAAGCGGACGAGGCTGTGGTTCGACAGCCACGACCCGCGCACCTGCAGCGTCCACTCCTGCCCCTGCTCGACTTGCACCAGCGTGGAACTGTTGAGAGAGAAGATGGCATAGGTAGGGTCGATCACCTCCACCGTCAGATTCTCCAACGCGAACATCTGCAGCGCGGACTCGGTGCCGAGCACGGTGGACGCGTTGGAGGGGTAGACGGCGCTCACACAGAGCTTGTAGCGGCCGACGGTGGAGAGCAGCGACGGCAGCACAATCGCAGACCCGTTCACAGCCACAATGAGGTGCTCCTCGACCAAGTTCTCGCGCACGTAGTAGTTCTTGACATCCTTGCACGGGAGTGAAATCTCTACAAGGAACATGTACAGCGGACTTCCCGCGTCGTGTGTAATGTCGATGAGCGGCCCCACCAGCTGGATGCGCTGCCACTCACCGAGCACCTTGTCCTGCACCGGCACCACCAGCGTCTGCGTGACAGCGCCCACCACATCCTCCACGAGTCCGCTCGTCTGCGTCTCGAAGCCGGTGATGTTTGGGATCACGTAGCGGTACGGGATGCCGGTGGAGACGAAGCCGGTGACGGTGTCGTCCTCCGGGTCCCAGAAGCGCACACACCAGGTGAAGCGGTCCAGCAGCCCCTTCTCCAGCTCCGTCGCGCCAAAACGTGTGCTCTGTCCTTGATGGACTGGAATGTACGCCGACCGCATGGACATCTGCGGGTCATTGTACCGCGACGATGACGCGAACTGATACCCAAAGAGGGACGGGAGGGGGGAGAGCGTGAGGGGGTAGAGCCAGAGAAAGCTAGAGGCGTTGCTGCAGTCCACGGCGGGCATCAGCTCCGTCTTGCCTTCCTCGATACCGAACCCTTCCACGAGCAAATCGGTGTAAGTGGCGTAGACCACCTCTGCCTGCGTGTTGTTGTACACAAAACTAGAGGAGGAAGTAGAAGAAGTGCTGTTGAGGTCGCACGCGATGCCGCGGCTCTCCAGCGCGGTGCAGATGGTCGTCTCGTCGCGCTTCACGTTGGTGATGGACGTGATGTAGGGCGCCTGCACCACCATCTGAAAGCCCGTGCTGTACACTAACGTCTGCGTGCCAGGCGCGTAGAGGCAGACATACCGCGGCACCCGCGACGCCGAGAAGATGGTGTCCGCGACCTTCCATCCGGTAATGTTCTGCTTCGTGAGGAGCAAGAAGACGCTCGTGGTGGTACTGCTGTCGTCTGTGCTCGAGCTTGTGGCGGTGTCGCTGTCGTGGTCCTGATAGCGATACGGCAGGTCGTAGAGAGAAGTAAGCGTGAGGTTCACAATGCTCTGACGTTGCACAATGAGCGGGTCACTCGCGGCGGTTGTGTTCCACGCGAGGCCTTGGCAGCTCTGCTCGGAGAGGAAGAAGGACATGTCGGCACGGAGGCCGTAGCCCACCACGGGGAAGATGACATCAGTGGCGTCCTCGGCCACCTTGATAAGAGTGGTGTTGCTGCTGCTGATTGTAGTACTGGTGGTGGTGTCCGTCGTCGTGGCCGTGGGCACGCGGTAGCGACCTACAGAGAGCAGCTCCAACGCGTGCACGTTGATAGTCGCTGCGGTCGGCAAGAAGACGCGCTGCGCTACATTGTCAAACCCCCGCGGCACAGACAGACACACCCGCATGCTCTGCCCACTCTCCTCCGTCAAGAAGTCCGTGGGAATAATAATCGACGCGTGCGGCGCGACCGAGGTCGTGTTGTCCATCGTCGTGCTCGTGCTCGCGAGGCTGGTAAAGTTGCCCACCGTCGTCTGCACGAGCAGCCGCTGCAGCCAGCTCTGTGTCTCGTACTTCTCCAGCTCGGCCTTCTCCAAGTGCGGCAGGATACCCAAGCCGACCTGCTTGTAAAACAGCGCGCTGTTCTGGCACTGCGTGGCGGTGCGGTCAGCGGCGGTGTCCGACGGCAGCACATGCGTGAAGGTGATCTCGGCGGTGTTGATGGTGGCCTCTGACCAGAGGCGCGTGTCGATGCCCCACAGCCGCAGCATGCCCGCGTAGCCGACGTTCACGTTCAGGTCGGTGCTGCTGCCGTGCCAGCCGACAGAGGCGGCGGGATCGGCGCCCATCGGCACCGCCGTCGCGCCCTCCACCGTCAGCGGCTGCACGACGATCTCCAGCGTCGGCCGCACCAGCGCGTACGGGGTCTGCACATTATACGCGAAGCAGAGATACAGCGACTGTGCGGTGGAGAGCGGCAGGCCATAGAGCCCCGTGTGGTTCGTGTTGAGCTGCACGTACGCGATGCGGTGTGTGCCATCATAAAAGGAAGAAGAGTTGCTGCTGCTGCTGCTGGAAGTGTTCTGCAGCGGGACGGACAGCACGCTCACGGAGAGCATGGTGTCCAGCACACCGCCCGACGGGAGGCCATCCGTGAGGTTGACACCTGTCTGCTGCGCGCGGCTGCAGCTGCCTGCGTCCGAGGTCAGGAGCACGCTCATGCCGGCTTCTAGACCTACACCATCGAGCACAATCACCGGAGAGCTATACTGCGTCACGTAGACCTTCGTTGTACTCGCCACCGCTACATTGCTACTATAATTATTATTATTGCTGCTGGTCGTCGTGGCGGTGGTGGTAGAGTTAAAAGCAAGCAGGTAGGCATCCCGCGTGCGACCTAGCCGGGGCACATACTGCATGTACACGCGCTGCTGTTGGAAGGCCAGCCGCGGCGGCAGCACCCACATCCCGCGCAGCTGCACGGCGGGCTCTGTCAGGTACACCTTCAGATGCGGCACGGCGGTGTAGAGCAGCACGCTGTTGCCGGCGAGATCGACAGAGGTCGTCGCGTCGTGCAGGCGCTGGCGCGTCAGCTCCGCGAAGTAGGCGACACTGTTGCTCCTATTAACAGAACTAGAGGAGGAAGTCCAGGATGAAAGGTTGGCATACTGCAACCACGGCAGCGTCGTCGGGCTCGTCTTCTTGGCCGCCACACACACATAGTACTCCTGCGGCGCCTCCTCGTTCTCATCGGAGAGTCGATTCCACGTCCTGTTCACGTTGAACGCCTGGAAATAAGTGTTAGACCGTGTAGTGAGGTTCATGCGGTCGCCTAGCCGAATACTATCGTCGGCCTGATAGTACGCAAAGGCGTGGAAGGCTTCTGTCTGCATCGTGTGGTTGTACACCCGATTGCGGATATCCAAAATGGGGATATCCGTCGCGAGGAGCGTAAAGAAGGTGTTCGTGCAGTCCGCGGACTCTGACAACCGCAGCGAGTACAAGGCACTACTATTGTTATCATCACTGTTGTTACTTTCGTTCATGACGAGCTGGACGGTGCCGCTGCTGAACCGCTCCATCGCCATCTCCGTCTGCACCACATATCGATTGCTGGTCTCTGCGAGCTGCGCGGCGGTGTAGAAGGAGGGCAGGTGGACCGATGGCGTGCTGCTGCTGTTATTGTTATTATTATTCGTGTTAGGGAACGGGATAAAACCACGCAGGCCCGCGCTCACGACTTCGTAGGTGATGTTGGTCGCCACATAGTCTTTGCCGTTCTCCGATACACACACAAAGCCCATTGTCTGCTCCGACGGGTGTGACACCGTGACGCGGCCGTTAAAAGCGGCATGAATGTCTTCTTGCTTCTTGTACTCTCCGCACGGCCCAGCGCCGCCCGTCGCAGAGCTCGTGAAGCCAGACGCACCAAACAGCCACGAGGCGTAGCTGGAAGGACTGAGCGTGTACTGTCGATTGATCACATCCATGTAGGAGGTGTAGTGGCTGTAGTTGGTCGTGCCACTGCTGCTGCTCACTGTGTACAGTTTCGGCACCGGCGCGTCCACGTAGTGGCTATAGTAGTACGGCGAGACGGGCGCAAAGTAGAAGAGAAGGCCATCCACAGAGCCGCCATTGCTTTCTACGGTGTACACACCAACCGTGCCAGCACTCACGACGAGGTGCGTCGCGCCGCTGAGGGCGGCCACACGTTCTGTGAGCAAGATGGTGTTGTTCGGTGCCACCGGCGCGCGCGTCGTCGTCGTCGTCGTGCTGCCGCCACCGCTGCCATCCGCTGCGTACGTCAGCGTCTTCGCGGCATACGCACAAACATAGGCGCTGCTGGTGGTGTCGTAACATGGGTAGTAGTACCATCGTCCGCTGTTGTCGACCGCCACACACCCCTTCGTGCTCGAGGGCTGGCCGGAGGCCCAGAGCATGCTGGCAAGCCCTGGCACGAGCACCGCGCTGCCATCCAGATAGTACCCCGAGTTGCCGCGGCTGCTGTAGAGCACACCCACCAGCGCGCGTGTCACCTCCCCGGTGGAGGTGTTCGTGGCGGCCAAGTGCTTATTATTATAGCTCCGGACGAGCGAGCCGATGAAGCTGCTCTCGCTGTAGGAAAGCACAGAGGCGGCGTGGACAGCAGACGGGTTCTGCAGGAGCTCACCCGCGGTGTTGTGCGTGCCCGTGAGCACCGTCTGGCAGGTCGCCTCGAGCTCTGCGGCCGTCACCGCCACCGCCACACTGCTGCTGTTCGTTGTCGTATTCGTACTTGTAGTATTGCTGCTCGCGACGTAGAGACGATAGCAGCGACCGCGCGCGCTGAAAAAGCTCCACCCCTCCAAACAATGCCCTGTGACATCGGTGTTATTATTGTTATCCGTGCCGTTGCCATCGGGCGCGCGAGTCGTCGTGGTCGTCGTCGGAAACGTCGAGCCATCATTATAGTACGAACACAAGTAGGGCTGTGTCGCGCGGCAGTCCGTCGCGACCCACGTGCTGTTGGCCCAGATGGACATGCCCACACAGCCGTACGCAAACACGGGCTGCCCTTCTCCCCAGTTCTGATAATGCTTGTTCTCGCTCGTCGGCCACGCATAGCTGCTCAACAGTCCGTTATTATTATGATTCGTCTTGCTTGTGTTGAAGAGAAGGTCGTCCTCGTACCACAGGCCGAGCGTGCCGTACTGCATGAAGACACCACCCAAGTACACCACAGGGGTCTGCGCGAGGTACGTGTAGGAGCTGTTATCCGTGTGCAGGAGCGGGCTCAGCGAGAGAAGCTTCTGCAACGTCGCATCGCCACCAATCAGCGTCTCCACGACCCATGTCTGCTCGGCCGGTGACAGCACGCTTGCGAGGGTCGCCTTGGGATGATAGCTCTCACAGTGCGCCTTGGCCTCGGCAAACGTACGGCCGTACTGCCCAGTTTCGTCCGGCGTCGCGTCTACTTTATAACAGTAGGCGCCGTTTTGCGAGGTGCCCGTGACGCTGGCAGGAGCGGCGGTCCAGCCCTCCAGGCACGCTGGCACAGCCTCAGAACTGTTGGTGGTGAGGCTTGGCCGCTGTACAAGTGACCACGTGTTGTCCGGCCTTGGTGCAACCGTTGTCGTCGTTGTGGTTGTGGTTGTTGTGTTTGTGGTGTTGGTGTTATCTGAAGGTGTGGTAGGTACGATGACAGCGGTGGTGAGCGGGAAGCTGCAGAAGTAGGGCCGCGAGACACGATAGCAGTCCACCACAAGCCACGTGCCATCCTGCTGCATCGCAATACAGCCAATGCTGATCTTCCACGTGCTATCGGCTGTAGCGAAGTTGTTATAAGCGGTGGCGGCGGTCTTGTCGCTCTCGTCGTCTTGCTCGCTCAGCCACCACACTTTACCATACTCGGCCACACCTCCCAACGTGATATAACTCGTTGTAGTAGTAGTAGTACCTGTAGAATTGCTGTAGTAATAGGATTGTAAGAATGTGTTCTCGGCTGCCGTGTGCACCGCTATGGTAGACGGCGCCGTGCCTTTTGTGTAGTCCAAATAGTAATCCGCGTTGGCAGCAAGCGAGTTGTTATACGGATAGTCATAGGTAAAATACTTTTCACAAAGTTCCGCTGCCTGCTGCGGTGGCGCGAGCATCTCTGTTATCGTGACAGCGCGGACGCAACGATAAATGGTGTGGCTGCTGTTGTGGATATCGGTGGTAATTTGTCTTGTCCAGCTTTTGGGGCACGGTAAGTCCTCCACCGCTGGAAGTGTTGTTGTTGTTGTTGCTGCATAGGCGGCTGGCACCTGCAGTAGCAGCAGCAACAGCGCAGCAAACAGCAGCAAGAGCGAAGACGAAGAAGGAGAACTAAACATATGACGGTTGCGGTTGTTACTACTATTATTATTGCTAGAAAATGAAAGTCTCTTCTTTTTGCGATGATTGTGTACTAATGCAGCAGGAAAGAGGCTAAGATTCATGCTGAACTAAAAAAAAAAAAATTATAAAATTAAAAAAAAGTAAAATAATTAAAAAAGACAAAGCAACTTGTAGAGAAAAAAAAAAAAAGAGAAAACAAAAGCAAAAAAAAAAAAAAAGAAACGCACGATAGCAACAATTGTTTTTTTTTCTTTCTTTCTCGTATTACTTTTTTATTTATTA
>AUXN01000370.1:0-12683 GCA_000482125.1 Strigomonas galati
GCCACCGCCCCCTCCTCCTCGTCCTCCGAACGGGTGGCCGCCCGGAAACGGAAAGTTGAACGGAAAAGGGTTCCCTTGGAAAGGGTGGCCTTGCGTGCCCTGGCCCTGGGGATGCATCACGTCCTCGCCGTTGTCATAACGCGTGCGCTTCTCGTCGTCCATCAGAACTTCCTTTGCCTCATTAATATCTCTGAACTTCTTATCATATTTCTGCCGCTCGGCGTCGCTCATTTCTTTGGAGCGCAGTTGGTCCGGGTGAAGCTCACGTGCGAGTTTGCGGTAGGCACGGCGGATATCTGCACTCGTGGCGGACTTCTTCACGCCCAAGATTTTGTAGTAGTCCTTGCGGGGCGGCATACTGCGCTGCTTCGCGAGGCGCTGGCCCAGCTCTTCGATCTTGTTATTTCTAGGGTCCAGCTGGCGCGCAGCCGACAGCTCGCGCTCCGCACTATCGTAGTCCTCGTCGATCATGTACAGCTCCGCAATCACGAGGTGCGGCTGCACTGCCAGCGGGTTTTGGCTGCCCCGCAGCGTAATTAGTTCGCGGCATGCGGGGACGCCCTTGCCGCTGTCCCGCAGGCCTAGGTAGGCGTCGCAGCGCCACTCCAGCAGCTTCTCCTCTAGCACAGAGCGCGGCTCTTCCTCTCGATAAGCGTGGATAGCCGAAATTGCCTTCTCGTACTTTTTGGCCTCCAGCGCGTGCTCAATCGTGGAGGTCACCTTCTGCTGCTTCCGGATCGCCTTGTGAAGCTGCGCGCAGAGAGCAAACTCGGGGTCGAGCGAGAGGCAGCGCCGCAGCTCGCCCTTGGCCTCGTCCAGGGCGCCAAGACCGCGAAGAGCCCGCGCGTTGAGGGCGATGGCTAGCAAGTTTTGAGGGTTTTGCTTCAGCACAAACTTGAGCTCCGTTGTCGCTATCTGATTCTGGTGCACCGCCAGTGCGCACGCGGCCCTCTGGAGCCTGAGGTCCACATTGTCCTTCGCGAAGTGCTCGATCACCAACGCCAACAGTGAAATACTGTGGGTGTACAGTTTGTGCTGCTCATCACCCTGCACATTTTCCTGCACGAGTGCTTCCACCGGCTTGTCGAGAATAGCGCCCAGCTGCTTCCACCGCTTCGCAAAGTCCTCCAGCATCGAGAGCTTTTCGCGCGCCTTGGCCTCATTTTTCGCCTTCTTCTCCTTCCTGTACAACTGCAACACCATGTGTTCGTCCTCCGCGGCACGGCGCAGGTCGCCTGTCTGCGCACGCAGTGTCGCGCGGAGGTCGAGCGCCTTCACGTTGTCAGGAGACGCTAATAGGAGGGAGTCTAAGTCCTGCAGTGCCTCGGTGGTGCGGTGAAGCATTGAGAACAGTTCCGCGCGACTGTACAGCCCTCGTTGGTTCTTGCCATCGCGGACGAGAGCCTCTGTGTACTTGGCGAGTGCCTCGTGGTAGTGGCGGCGCCCTTGGCTTAATGCCTTATCGCCCTCCGCCAGCAGCCGACGAATCACGTCGTCCTCCGCTGCTGCCACAAGGCCGACAAGGCAAAGAAGTGAGAGGAAAAGAATAGACTTTATAAAGAGTTTCATGGAACTAGAGGTAAATAATATTTAGATACAATTATGAATAGCACACTGATCATACGAAGAAACAAACAAAAAATAAAAATAGAAATACATACGTATGGACGCATATAATAAAGAGAAGGAGAAAAAAAGGAGAGTAAATGGGAAAATGTGTAGGTGAGCATTTCATGTTACAAGAACGGTATACTTTTACAGGCTAAGGGAAAAGAAAAGAACACTGACCCCTCATAATTAACAACAGATAACAAAAAAAAAAAGGTAAAATAGAAGATTGTCAAAAGGAAAGCGCACGTCAGAGTTATTCTCCGCATTATTAAATGAAGTATTAATCATAGATTTTAGTTAGTATAATGATCAGCATCCGTCAAAAAGTTTTTTTTTGTTTAGCATGTTACCCTGAAAAACGAAAAGCTATTCTTCCAATGCGATCATTACTATTATTTTCATTTATTTTAATTTTTGTTCTATATAAATGTAAATATATATGTGCGTGTGTTTGTGCGTGTGTTTGTGTGTGTGTGTTTGCTGAACGTGATTCCATTTTGCAGGGAAGGTAATGAAGAGGGGGAAACACAAAGAAAAAAAAAAAGGAAGTGGAGAGAAAGAGAACGGAAGAAATAAATTAGGAAAAAAACAAATAGAAGAAAACAATGCGAGCGTTAATGAGGAATGCCATCCTTGTACTTGAGGGTCGAGGGGTCAAAAGACGGCATGGGGAACTGAATAGCAAACTGTTCCACCTCGTCGCGGAGGGCCTTCACCTTTTCGTTCGAGGGGATGGCTGCGAGGAAATCGGCCAGCTTCGGGGAGCCCGTCTGCTCCTGGATCTCCTGGCCGATCTTCAAGGCGCGGTCGAGAAAGCCGGCGACGACCTCCATGTCCTTCTCCACCAGCCCACGGGTGGTGAGGGACGGCGCGCCGAGGCGGATGCCGCCAGGTGTGATGGCGCTCTTGTCGCCGGGGATGGTGTTCTTGTTGGTCGAGATCGAGATGGCATCCAGCAGCTTCTCCACCTTGCTGCCCGTGAGGCCGAGCTCGCGCACGTTCCAGAGCACGAGGTGGTTGTCCGTGCCGCCCGACACGATGGTGTGGCCGCGTGCCAGCAGCGCTGCCGCCAAGGCACGTGCGTTGCTCTGCACCTGCTGCGCGTACACTTTCCACTCCGGCTGGCACACCTCGCGCATCTGCGTCGCAATGCCGGCAATCTGGTGCATGTGCGGGCCGCCCTGCAGGCCAGGGAAGACGGCTTGGTTGATGCGCGACTCGTAGTCGGTGGGGTTGCCCTGGCGGTCCTTCTTGCGGTAGAAGATTATGCCGGAGCGCGGGCCGCGGAGGGACTTGTGCGTCGTCGTGGATACGATGTCACTGTGCTCGAAGGGGCTGCGCAGGACGCCGCCGGCGATGAGACCGGCCGTGTGCGCCATGTCCATGAACATGAAGCAGCCGAGCTTGTCGCACAGCGCACGGACACGCTCGTAGTCGTAGTCGCGAGAGTAGGCGGACGCGCCGATCACAATCAGCTTCGGGCGGTAGGTCTCCGCGATTTGCTCCAGTGAGTCGTAGTCGATAATGCCAGCCTCATTCACCTTGTACGGGAAGGACTCGAAGTAAATGGACGTCGCGCTGATCTTCTTCTTGGCCGTGTAGAAGCCGTGCGTGAGGTGGCCACCGCTGGGAAGGTCGAGGCCCATGATGCGGCTGTGCGGCTCGAGAAGGGCCGTGTACACGGCAAAGTTGGCGGGAGAGCCGCTGTAGGGCTGCACGTTGACACCCCACACCTCAGGGTCGAGCGAGAAGGCCTTGAGCGCGCGCTCCTTCGCCAGCTTTTCCACCATGTCCACATACTCCGTGCCGCCGTAGTAGCGCGCTCCGATCTCGCCCTCGGCGTACTTGTTCGTCATGGCGGAGCCCAGGCACTCCAGCACCGCCTTGGACGTGAAGTTCTCGGAGGCAATCATCTCCAGTCCGCGGAACTGGCGAGCCATCTCCAGCTCAAAGACCTCCGTCAGCTCGGGATCGACCGTCCTCAGTTCCTTTAAGGTAGACATGTTGGCTTTGTGTGAGTGTGTGTATGTGTGAGTGTAAGTGGGCTTGTGTTTGACTTGACAACAATATCAACAACAACAAAAAAAAAGGGGGGCAATAAAGAGGAATGAGAGTAGAGGGGGGGGGAAGATGAGAGAGATTGAGTTTACGAGCAATCGCATGAAGCAAATAAAATCAAATAAAAGCAGAGAGAAAAAATGTGGTTCAGAAAGTGGAAAATAGAGAGAAAAAAAAAGTAGATAATCTGCATCCGCTACTGTCGGCTTGTTTTACTGTTCAACATCCTTTTCGAAATTACCCGTATCAAATTCAGCAGTCGGGTAAAAATGCACCCTTGTCTCCTGGGAGTGGTTCTTGATCAGGCCGTCACTCGCCTTGAAGGCGTCAGCCACGGTGTCAAATCGTATAAAGAAGCGCACGCGTGCCTCATCCATGTGGGCGCCGCGGACCACCACACACTTCGCCGATCGCACAACGCCACTCTGTCCACACTCCGCACGATACGCCTCTAAGTTTGGGGCAAAGAAGCGTTCTTGCATTTCAGCAGTGCTCTTTTCATCCAGCAGGGAGGTGGGAACAGATAGTGTTTGGTCCACAATGAGAAGCGCCGAACTGGGCTTCCCTTTCACAGAGCGAGTAGAGACCTTGCCGGCCTTCTCCATTATGAAGCCGCCAGCCGCCAGTGGCGACGCCTTGAAGGTGAGCGGTGCCGTCGCTTCGTCCGGCTTCGTGGTCTCCTTCTCTGATTTTTGTTGCCGCATCTTGCCAAGCAGGCTTCCAATGCGACTCTTCACATCGCTGCCCTCCAGCTTCACCTTCTTGTGCTCTACTTCAAGTATCTCGCGTTCTAAATCCACAGCGCTCTTCACGCCCATCGCCGCACTCTTCCGCACACGCAGCTTGTGCAACTCCTCCGCGGACAAGTTGAGCGCCACCGGGCCTTCGCCGGGCAAGGGAGCACCACTGCCGTCCATACTACTTGAGTGAAGCGACTCTGCCAGGCAGTTACCTGACAGCTTTCCCTCGTACGCTTTGGTCTCTTCCAGGCGTCGCTTTCGTGCATACACTGTGTACGCGGTTTTGGCGTAGGTGTTTGGTACAAAAGGATTATAGCACGGCATTACGGGCTAGAAGAGGGGTGAAACTAAAAACTATGCGAAAGAGAGAGAGTGTAAGAAAGAGAGAGGCAGGAAAAGAAGAAAAAGAAAAAAAAAGATAAGTTAAAGGCAGTGAAACTATGGTACAACAACAAGACACTATGATAACACGTATACAAACGTTTGATATACGGAATGGCAAATTGTTTATTGGAAAGAGAATTTAATTACTAGATAGTAAATGGGAAAACAAAAAAAAAAGAATACCGAAAAGGGGAAAAAAGGAAACCTTGTAAACAAATACAGTCATTCATATCCAAGAAGAGCAAAAGAAGAGAAAAAAAAAACGTTCAGTAAAATATACATACAATATTGGATTAAAAAATGCCTATATTGAAGAAACAGGGAAAATAAAAAAGAGAAGGAAAAAAAAATGTGTTCAAATAAAATAAAAAAGAAGGAGCGAAAAATAAAAGCTAAACGTTGTATAAACTATCACGATGCTTCGAGATAGCAAGCAATGAAAAATTAAAAAAACAAAAAAAAAAAGTAAAGGAAAGGAGCTTAACCAAAAAGTACAGGAATAATAATAATAATAATAAAAAGGAGTGAAAACTGTGAAGAAAAAGAAGCGGTTCGCTTCCAAAACGTTAATGAGCCCGCAGTTCACCATAGTTGAACGCGGCAGATGGGCTGGGCTCCTTGCGTTTTGGTACATCGATAACACTATCATTGTGGCTTCCTGTCGTTATAGATGGAAGAAAAGGAGAGTTGAAGTAACTATTGTTAATCTTCCCTTCCTGAGGAGAGTCTAGCGTACTCTGCGAATAGAAGTCCTCCATCTGCTTCGAGCTGCCACGTGTCACACTTTTCTTCTGCACTTTCTCGTGCGGCTCCGGCTTTCCACTCAGTGGTCTTTCAATGAGGTGTTCGCTTTTAGGCGTAGACTGTACCGAGTTTTGTTTGCTCTTGGAGCGTCGCTTATCCTTTTTATCCCGATTCTGGCTCTGACTCTGGCTCCTATTGTGCTTTCCCTTCTTGCTCGTGGGGGAGCAGCCGCTGCTGCTCGGTGAAGACGCGTCTGGCTCGTGTGCGTAGATGGACAGCACCGTCGTCGAGAGCACAGAGCGCCGTGGTGAAAAGGCGTTCTCCTCGTGCGACGGCTCTTCGATCCACGCGTGCTGGAGCAGCTCCCGCGCTGTCGGGCGCTTCTTCGCGTTGCGCTGCAGGCACAGCTGAATGAAGTCGAGTGCCTCTGTCGACCAGTTATTATTCTTTGGTACATACGCATCGAGGATGTTCTCCTCTTTGCATTGGGCTATAAACATCATGATGGCGTACTGGTTGGGCAGGCTCGCGAGGGGCGGCGCGCCCGCCAGCATCTCGATTATGCAGCAGCCGAGAGACCAAATGTCCGCCCTGGTGGTGCAGACCTCGCCATTCACTATTTCCGGAGAAACAAAGTTGGCCGTCCCGGCCACCTTGCCGTTGGCCGTCTGCACACCTGCCACGTTCTTCGCCGTCCCAAAGTCGGCGAGCTTCAGCGACCCGTTCGTGTCCACTAGCAGGTTGTCACCTTTGAGGTCGCGGTGAATTATCTTCTTGGAGTGCAAGTAGTCGAGTCCGTAGAGGATCTGCCGCGTAAACGTGGAGGCCTGACACTCTTGAAAGGGACCAAATTTCTTCAGAAGGGAGCTGATGCTCCCACCGGCGACATACTCCATGTAGATGCGCAGAAACGTCCCGTCCATCTCGTCGCCTAAGAACTGCACGATGTTCGGGTGCGACAGCTGCCGCATGAGGCCCAGCTCGCGCCGCAGCCCCTCCATCAGTCCCTTGTTGTCTTTATTGTAGTCGTCCAGCACCACCTCCTTCACCGCGATGATGCGGTTCGTGTCGCGGTCCATCGCCTGATACACTTTGCCATAACTGCCTTGCCCTATCAGCGCCTTCTGCGCAATGTTCACATGCATGCTCCGCGACTGAGGGCGAGAGCGCGCACTACCCAGAGTGTCGCTGTTGCTATTGCTGTGGCTGTGAACGGTGGTGGAGAGAGGACCTGCTCCACCATCGTCCTTGCTACTCGCAACACGGCCCGCCCGCGAGGTCTTCTTGCGGTCACTGCCGGGCTTCGCTTCACTGAGAGACGTCGGCGGCGTCGCGAGGGGATTGTCCGGCGCTTGAGTGATGTCACCGTTGGAGGAGTTGTTTCCCTCAAAGGTGTTTTTCGACACTTTTTTCATATTTTTTAACGAGTTGGCGGGCGACGACAACAGATCTTGCGCGTTCAGCTTGGACGGCACTTTTCCGCTTTCCAAGGTTTTCATTTTGGATGAAGAGGTTCGGTCATATCGAATCGGGTCCTCATCTTCGCCTAGCATCGTATAATCCTTCGAGCCATAACGTTCCTTGGTGGTCTCATGTAGTCGGCTACTTAAACTTTTGCGTCCGCCGCCAAGAGCCTCCAGCTGGGCGGTGGACCCGTCCCTCCGCGCCGACGAAGACGGGCCTATGACTCGCTTGGAAAACTTCGGTTGCTGAAATCCATTCGACATTGAATTTCAGCAAAACGAAAATAAAACAAAGTAAAATGAAAAAAAGAGAAAAAAAAAAAAAAGAACTGTACGGCTCTCTGTCAGAGTAGTACCACGTATAAAGAGGCCAAGCCTACACCCTAAATCAATAAAGCAAAAGTAATAATAATAATAATAATAATAAATATATGATATAATATAATATGAAAGAAAGGAAAAAAAAAAATCAAAGTGGTAATAAGGAAATCAATGCTAGGGAAGTATTAATATATATATATATATATATTGTGAAAATAATAATAAAACAGAAGAAAAAAAAAAGGAAATAATTATACAGATGAAAAGAAAGGAAGAGAGAACAGAGAAGAAAGTAAAACTACTTTCTTCTTCTTTTACAGCTTGCCTTTGGACTATTATTATTTTTTTTTAATACTAAGGTACCCTTTTTTTGTTTAGCAAAAAAAAAGATAGTGGAGAACAACAGAGCATTTTGTATAAAGAAGGACAACCGTTATAGTCTACATTATAAGGCAATTAAATAAAGCTTATATATGTATTGAGAAAATGTTATCGTTGTTCATAGTTTTTGTTTTGTTGTTTCCTAGCGCACACTAAATTGTTTGCATGTGCGTAGCAAACGTAGCAGGATTTTGTTTTTTTTTTTTTTTTTTTTTTTGTTGATGTAGCAGAAGTCTATGATTCTATTTGTTCACTTTATTTTGTTGGTGTTGTTGTTGTTGCGAATCTGAAAAAGCACAATAGGTGTGCATAAATCTGTATACTCTCGAAGGTCTCGCTATAAGACAAAAGCATATGTATGTAGCAAGTTTTAAGAGAAGATGTCGGTGAAGAGGTCGTCACAGCCAAAATACTTGGTGTTGGCTTTGGCTTGGACTGGTTGCGCAGCGACGGACGGCTTCGCGTGGTTCACCGCCGGGCGCCGCCGCAGCGCACCTGTCAGGCTGCCGTTGCTGGAGAGCCCGGAGAGCGGAGGACGCTTCCCAGCGGTGGCGGGTCGCGCCCGCTTCAGCGTGTCCAGGACGGAGCTCAGCGCCGTGCTCTCACTCGTCTGGCTTTCCCCAAGACCGAGCACCGTCTGACTGTTGTGCTTGGGGAGGAACGCCTGCATGGGCCCCTGCATCCCGCAAGGGTGCGTGCCCACGGGGCGGCGCGGGAGCGGCGAGGGCGACACGGAGGCCCTCTTGTCTTCCTCCTCTTTAGCACGTGCCCCGCCCTTCTTCGGCTCTGGCATGGCGCTCGGCTGCTCGGTGCGGCGCTTCACGGTCGTGAGGGCGGCGTCCAGCGACTCGGAGCTGCTGTTGGGGTCGACGAAGGTGACAGACTTGGCCGCCTTGGACGCATGCGGCAGCAGCGTAGGAAGGCAACGCGAGCTCGTCGTGGACTTCTGGGAGGCGTTCTGCGGTGCTGCCTTACGCTGTGGCTGAGTGCGGCCGCCCACGGTGGTGTTGGCAGGGCTTCGCCCCGTGCTCGGACGGGGGCGCTTGCGCTCCTTCTTCTTGCTCGCCTTTGCGGCTACGTCCTTCCGGCGCTGCGCGGCCAATTCCGTCTCGTAGCTCTTCTGCAGCGACTTGTGCGCAGCCGCCTCCTCCTGCACGATGGCCTTGCGGGAGAGAGACTCCTCTGCCTCGAGGGCGGCGACCATGTCGCGGCAGCGAACCTGGTAGCGCGCCTGCGCCTGTGCGGCGAGCCGCTCCTCGTGGCGCGCGCGAAGCTCCGTCAGCTTCTCCTGTAGGACAGCCGCCTCCTGCGCGAGGGCCCTGCGGCGCTCCTGCTCCTTCGCCTGCATGTGCAGCTTTGTTGCCACCATTTGCAGCGCATTGAGGATGACGCGCTTGGAAGCCTGCGTCATCTCTCCGACCGTCTGGAGCTCACGGGTGCGTGCCTCACGCATGGCGTGTAGACGCTCCAGCTGGCTGTCCAGTTCGGACACACGGTCCGACGCCTCGTTGAGCTCCGCGGCGGCCTTGGCACGCTGCGCTTCATGATGTGCCCGCAAGTGGTGCTCGGCCTCCGTCGTCTCTGTGATGTCCTGCTGCACACGCTGCAGCATCTCCTCATGCGCTTGAGTTGCCACTGCGCCAGCCGTAATTTGGTCAGAAAGCGTGTCCACGCGTGCCCGATGGAGGGCGATTTGCTCACGGAGCTCGTCGCAGTACAGTTCATGCAACGCCAGCACACACCTCTGCGTGAGCGCCTCCTGCGCCTGGTTGTGGACGTGTTGTGTCGTGATGTGCTCCTCTTTCTGTAGTTGCGCTGTCCGCGTCGTGAGGGCAGTAAGTGATTGGGTCATGTCCTGCTGCTGCTGAGTAACGGTTCTGAGGTACGCGCATACATCCGATTTGTGCACGTCCAGACGGACGCCAAAGTGAAAGGTAAAGCACTCCATCTTCTTCGTGAGATGAATAATCTGAATAGAGTTGGTGAGAAGGGGTGTCATTTCTTTCATGTACGTGAAGAGGTGCTTGCGCTCTTGCATGGCACGGACGAGGTGCACAATTTTGGACGGGATGCCCAAAAAGAGGCTTTCCGTCTGCTCCAGCTGTTCCTTGATATGTTGCGTTTTTTCCTTCGCCTTGTTTTGAAGTAAAATGAGCGCGCTGAGCTTGAGGCGGCCTTGGGTGAGCTGTTTCTCCACCTCTGCGCCGCCTTCGTGTAGTTCGGTGATGTCTTGCAGGCGGCGCCGCACGTCGCCGGTCATGCGTTTAATAGTGAAGAGGGAGTTGCGCCTGCTGCGTTCGAGTTCAGCCACTTGCTTCTCAAGGCGTTCGTGATTGGTTGACTGGATTACATTTTGGTGAAGTAAAGTATCTGCGCACTTCTCAAGCGACGACATGCTCACGAAGGAGACGGGGGCGAGAAGAAAGAAATAGAATAAAAAAAAAAAGGGAGTGAAAAGGTACAAGTTAAAAAGAGGAGGAAAGTAAAAGGGAGAGAAAACAAAAGGTTCTCTTTATAGTTGCCAAAAAAAAAGGAGAGAGGTGAGAGGGATAAAGTGAAGAAGAATTCAGAATAACATGTACAGGTCCAAGAAATCAAAGCAATATATTGTCATTTCCCCTTTCCCACACGCAGAATTTCTGTGTGCACAGAAGAGGGAAAAGGCATTTTAAAAAAAATATATATATAGCATGTTTAAGTAATTATATATTTTTGTTTGTTTCGGTGGTTGGCTGTTGATGTTGCTTATTGGTATAAAACGGGAGCAAAAAAAAAAATTGTACAACCGTCATCCCACAACCGCCATGCTGAGAATAGTAGTGTACACCTGTTTCAAGTCAGAGAGGAGCTCATCGCTCGATTTATACATAAACTCTAGATTATTGTACATGTTCTGGATCACCTCCAATGTAGTTAGACCCTGCGCCGTTATCTCGCTTTTCCGACGTCCCTCTTCCAAGAAGGACAAGAGCTGTGGGTGGTTTTCATCCGATAGCATGGACAAGGCCGTGCAAAGAAACGCAGCATCCAAATCGTCTCGGCTCTTGGTGGACGCCTTCTTCACGCCGGCCTGGACGCTGATGTCAGCGTGCCGCTGCAGCAGGCACCACACATTGACGACGAAGGTGACAGGCACGTCGCATCGGTCCAGCAGCACGCGGTCCACTGGGGTGAGGGTGAGCTGCCGTGCGCCCCACGCGGCCTGGTAGGCGGTGCGCGTGACCAAGTTCTGGGGAATGTGCGGCGCCCCTATGGCCTCCTCCGCCGCCCGCTGCGCCGTCATGATCGCCGTCGCCGCCTCGTCGACCGCGGCGTCGTCCGCCTCCACGACGGCGTCCCGCAAAAAGGAGTCCGTGTCGCGCATCCGCTGAACCTGGCCATCCGTGGACTGCTGCCGCATCGCGGCGTAGCGTGTGGCCACTTGCGGCAGCTCCGTCGTCGCGGGCACCTCGGTCCGCAGAATCATGTCCGGCTCCACGTGCAGCAGCGTCGCGATCTTGGCGACGGTGACGGCCGCAATGCACGACAGCACCACCGCCGACGGGCGCAGCCGCGCTGGCGGGAAGACGTCCTCCCCTTGTGTCTTTTGCGTGAAGTGCTCCTTCGCAAAGTCCGCGAGCTGGCTCGGCTGGCAGCAGAGCACGATCGCATCGCTCTTCTGCAAGTTCTCCCTCCCATGCTTGTGGTCCATGACGCGCACGCCTTGGTTGGCGAAGGTCGTCAAGTTGTCCGGCTGTCGCGTGATGACGGTCATGCGGGACGGGTGGAACAGTTTGGTGCGCAGGAGCAGGCGCACGATGCGGCGACCCACAGCGCCGCCACCCACTACCGTCATGTACACGTCGAGTCCTAACGACGGCGGCGCAACACCAGGCAGCGTCGGCCGCGCCGGCGGCAGTTTCGCCGTCTCCCCGCGCTGCATCCGTTGATGCTGAACCTGGCGGAAGTACTCGATGGCTAAGCTGTACGCGGAGTGCGAGTCTGTCAGCAGCCGGCGCACGACGAGAAGCAGGTACAGAAAGTAGAAACATTGCAGGCTGATATAGTGCAGGACGAGTGGTGTTGTTTGCACCGCGCTACTTAATGTATTATCGAGGCATGGCGTCTTTTCTAAAATGGAACTTAATAGTAAGTGGGTATCAGCATTCATGAGGGCAGTCTAACAAGAAAATGAATGGAATATGTATATGTAGACGTACTTTTCAGTTGTTGTTATTATTTATGTTCAAAGAACAAAAAAAAAAAAGTTAAATTAAGATAGTAATATGCATATGAAAATCAAGGGAGAGGAGGAGAAGCATCACTTTTTTTGAAGAAACAAAAATTAAATTGATAAGAGTACAGGACAGAATTTGATAGTAAGGAAGATGTTTGTCTTGTATTCATCGTTTTTACGGCGAGCGTGGTAGTTTGTTTTTTTTTTTTTTGGTTGAAATTAAAAAAGAATAAAATGAAAAGAAAATGTTTCAAGAGCGTTTCACGTGGTGCATCTTACTTGGACTCCTTCTTGTAGGTCAGGTGGCACTTGCCGCAGTACTCACGGTCCTTGTGCTTCGCCAGGAAGACACCAGAGCCGCACTGGGGGTTGTGGCACTCCTTGCGGGTGCGCTCCACCTTGTAGGAGCCGTCGTCGTTCTCAGTGACCTTGAAGTACTTGAGCGCGCGCATCTTCTCCAGTTTGTGGCGGTGGTTGGGCTTCTTGGGCTTGGTGAAGATGCGTTTCTTCTTCTTCTTCTCCCTACCACCGACGACGGGGATCACCGCCTGGATGGTGGCCTCGCGCTGGAGCGCGTAGGCGGAGAGGAGCTCGTTGTCCTCGAGGCAGACGCCGCCGTAGACGAGGGTGCCCTCGACGTCGGCCATCGCCTTGAGGGAGGCGACGGTCTCCTCGCCGGAGACGTTCACGGGGACCGTGCGGCCCGCAGGGGTCTTAACAAAGATCTGCATCTTGAAATATCTTAGTGTATAGAAAAGAGAGGGA